>CALYFP010000034.1:0-19316 GCA_944738645.1 Eristalinus sepulchralis
ATAGGGTACTATCCCGAAGCTAAAGCACACTTAAATGCTAAACGAAGGTCAAGTCTCCCGTTTGTGCGCCAACAAGGTCGTCTTTAGTTTTTCTTGTCTAGGAATAACCGAAAAGGCGCGGGTTTCTTGCTGACGCTTGGGAGCATGCACTTGGTCGGCGTGCATCCTGGAGAGTCATGCTGGACATGCTCTGGTTGTCCTGTTGGGAGACCCAACCGTCGACGGAAGCCCTAGTCAGGGAAGCGGGTAGTCCCAATATGGGGTTCGGGCCCTACAAATGCCTTGTTTGATCCTTGACTAAGAAGTTCATTGGCAATCTCGTTTCTCAAGACCATGTGATACACAAGGTTGCGATAAAATGTACAATTTGACCTCAGCTTTGTGTACGCAACAGTACACACCGAATTATGTTCTAAAACCACATCAAAGGTAAGTTTGGGCGCTCGCAGTCCTCTCGAAATCCTGACAAAAAGCCAATTTCTTATCGCAGCGATCTTGAGAAAACGAGATTGCGATAAAATGTACAATTTGACCTCAGCTTTGTGTACGCAATAGTACACACCGAATTATGTTCTAAAACCACATCAAAGGTAAGTTTGGCGCTCGCAGTCCTCTCGAAATCCTGACAAAAAGCCAATTTCTTATCGCAGCGGTCTAAAATGATTCGCCCGGTTGAACTATGTTGGGAACTGTTGAGAACCTATATTGAACTTGATGTGTGGTCCAGGCGTTGTTTTAAAATATAATTTGGCCAAAATAATGGGCCCGCCGCATCTGCTGTAGACAAATTTATGAGGAAAAGTTCATGGGAGTGGTACGCTAGACCCTCGTCATACGTTGTGAATAAATGATAATGTGGCTGGTCTGATCCAAAGTATGAGGCTCTATTGAGGAACATCAACTAGCCATCGGTCTCAATGGCTAAACATTACCCTCACTAGGCCGAGGAGAACTCTGCACACAAGCCAATCTAATTCCACGAGCACGGAAAAGATCAAGGCACTAAAGGCCAAAAGAGTCTTAGCAATTCTTGAGCTTCAGTCCGGAACCATCAACAATTGCGTAAGACTTATATGATAGTAGACATTACACATGGCCTCGTCATTGAACACATGAGGAGGTGTCTGCTTTGGTCAAGAGTGTGACTTACTCCAGTGATGTCAACAACCCACGCATCAGCCTGAAAGAGAATTCTGAATATAGGCCTTCAAGGTTCAGATGATACACCCATTGAAGGACCGCAACCAACTGCTTCGTTAACACTTTGTAGTTTGGGCCTTTGTAACTCGGCCACGACTTTGAGCGAAAAATCATCTCCTTTGACGAGTGATTTTTTCATTTCGGCAGGAACCTTAACAAATAAGATTACTATACCTGAGGCTCACAAAACCCACACTGTCTGCCGAGAAGCCAACGCATTCATGGGGGATGTGGCAAGGTGGTGGGGTGCCATCATTGGATCCTTAATAATTAAGTGGCACTACAGCCCACAGGGGACCAGGACATAGCTTCTACAACAACCACCCGTGTTGTGCGTGCTACTGTGTCACGAGTAGAAGGGACCTGTAGCTTTTTGGCCGACTCCGAACGGAGAGATTTGAGAAGGATTTCAAAGACAATTGACTCTTTGTGTGTTGTCAGTAACTTTAAAGAGGTAGTGCCGTGAAAAATGTAAGGTGTCCTGTCCCGAGGTCGAACCTAAGCCTTCTGCGTGTGGGTCGTTCTCACCCACTACCTTGGACCCTTGTTCGTTTTAAAAATACGGATTCACAGAGTCAGGTTCACAGACTTTTTTTGTTTCTTTAATCTAAGAAGATGTGGAGAATTGTCAGTCAGACCTAAGCCATCACCATAACACATCCTCTGGCGTCAACTTCCACTCATCTCGAGAACTATTCATACGTGCAACTAGGTGAGCTTATGGACTTGATTCCACTACCTCCCCCCCCGAGCCGGCCGTGCGATCACCTTGTAACTGATGAAATTCCATTTGAGGCACGTCTCGATAAAGCGACATGCGTAACACTTGGCCAAACCAACGAAACGTATCCCTTTCTGTCCGAAGAAGTAGCTGCTTAACATTGAGGTTTGCACTGCACTGTAGAGTTTTTCATCCTATTCCTGCGAGTAGCTTCCGCAACAGCATAAAGAAATCTCATCATGGCAGCTTGCGGTCTCGATCTTTCGGTCATTATCTAAATTTAAGGACTTTGGGTTGAGTTACAACAAACACCCATTTAAAAAACAGATTACTTGGCTTTGACACCAAGCTCGACCTGCCTTCTAATTGATCTTCTAAATTGCTTCAAAATTGATCCAGCTTGACCAGTCCTACAATGAAGTTCAGAATAGCTTCTCCCATCACTCTTGAAAAACCCCTAAAATACTTAAATGTCTCCACCTGCTTCAATGGGACTCCACTAACACTTCGAGTGTATTGGACAAGCGTTTTGGAAATGACGATAACTTCGGACTTGTCCACGTTCACCTTCATCCCAGCATCAGCTCATACGGCCACAAACCTGTCGAGAGCGCTCTGGAGTTCCGTCTGGGAGGATGTGACTAAATATGTGCTCACATCCTCCCAGACTTACCCTCAAGCCTCCTAATGTGATAAATGTCTCGCCTTGGCTGCTCTGCAACATGCAGTCCATATACACACTGACAAGGTGAGGTGACAAAACTCATCCTTAGTGAAGCCCAGCTCTCTTTTAATGAAAATGTTCCTCAAATCCAATTAAGCAAGTGAAACGATCGTGAGAATATAGAACACACTGGCCGCTACATGAATTAAAGTCACCTACAGCCAAGAAGGTCCAGATTTAGAAAACCACCCGAATGTCGTGTTCCCTCGGTTCTGTATTGCTAGCACTCCAGCGCAAATATGAGGAGAATCGGTATGATTTCTAAGACTCGGATTGGTTTGCAATTTTTGTTGCAACGACGAACGCTTTAGGCTGTGCGGCAATATGCGCCTAGTCAAGGGTCTAACACAACGCTTAAGATGATTAGGTCCGGAAGAGTGGATTGACAACTCTGCGTCCGACCTGAGCCATTGGGACATCGCAACGGAGGACGACTTCCTCTAAATTGGCGAAAGCAAGTGGAGAAGGACTCCTGCCAACTTGAGGTTGGAAATAGTAGGCAGCTGGCAGGCAACCATGCTAGATGGGGAGACATATTGGTTGAGGCCCGAACTCATAAAATAAGAAACTTCCAGCCATCAGAAAAACCATTCTGTCGAGTGTTCTCTTGATACATGTAAAACCCTTCAAATACGAATCCGTTCCCCGAGGTCATGGCACGCACATCTCGCAGTTTAGTCAGCTAATGAAATGATTTCCCTCTGTTAATGTAGACCTCGTTTTACGGCACCTCCCTGCTCCAATAGATTTCCTTGTACATAGACTCTGGGTCTCTGCAGTTCTTGAGACAGACCTGAAGACATCCTCCCGACAAAGCTCTACTCACTCCCTTTGGCATCCCTTTACTTACGAGCCCGACCATGTCTAGGACAACTCCCTTTTAAGGACCATCAAAGCGAATGTCACAGCACACTTAATTATACCTTCTCTTCCTCTCTTGATAGAGAGACGTTCTTCGCTTCTGGTCACGTTCCCACACAGGCTTTGGTTAGTCTTTGACAGTCTCTCCTCGAATTAGGCACTTGAACCGCGCTCCACATTTTTTCTTCATCAATCCTTTGTGACCCTCTATCCCTTGCACTGCACAAAACTATTCGTCAAAGGATCAATTAAGAGACTTAATTAAACTTTTCCCACTAGTGCTGGCCATCGGAAAACTTCCCACAATACACAGAATACCGAGCACTGTCAGCTGAGTAGGGAAACAAAAAATGAACATCAATTTGCCACGCGAAGGAGGTGAAGAACAAATCCTTGAACTGCTCCCCTTCATCGCTCGACTCATAAATAAGCTGTCACAACGCCCACCGGTGGGGACGGGGAGGCGTTGCACTCCTCCCAATCCTACCAATTGTCCGATTGCAACTATCGAACTTCAACTTGAAATTGGTATTCCTCGCCGGATGGCTGTTTCCGTTGCAATCCCAGCCCGCCTGCCAGTCCTTGCCGTGCCAAGGATTACAAGTCCCAGCCATGAGACGATGGCTCATGCAAAATTCCAATATGGATGAAGTTTCTGCTTTTTTTCGCTCCGTGAATAAATTCCCTGCTCTGCGAGGAATCAACGTCGCCACACACACACGGACGTCGGGAGGATTCGAGTCTGGCAGGCGAACAAGGGACAACTTCATGAAAAGAACACACCACCAAGAGCACTGCGAGCAGAAGCGGCAGCAGCAGCAGCAGTCGCCCGGCGAACACAATGCTCGTTCGTGACACACTCGGGGGCGTATACGCTACTTATTTTCACACTTTTGAGGTGGAAGCGCCCGCGGCGGCCGGCGGGGTATGCAACGGTCGCCCCACGGAGCGGTTGCACTCCTCGAAATCTGCATGTGAGATGTTAATGGATGGAAGAAGGTATCTCTCGCGCTGGCAGTGCTCTAGAACCTGCACGGAACAGGATACAGATGGGAAATTTGTTTTCATTTTTTCTTCCGTGCAACGCCCGTGTTGGTCGGACTTTGCGCTTCATTTCGGGCTAGTGCCAAGAGAATGTTGCATTTTATTATTTTGCTGCCGCGTTCTGCTACAGTAACACAATGATTCAGGTCGTTTCGCTTCAGGTGCGACGTGGGATGAAGTGCAGGTGTGTGTGTGTGGGCTGAGGAAGGATGACGGCGTCCTTTCAAACAATTGCAGTGGGAGATAAACAAAACACACGTAGCGGAGTGCACTCTGCGCAGCCCAACCTAGATCCCTGCCTCGGTGTGTGTGTGTGAGGGGGGGGGGGGTGTTACGTGCCATCCTTTTGCATTTTACTAAATGCATTTCCACTTGACCTGGAATATTAATTTAACTTTTCGCTTTGTTCCATTTTTTCTCTCCTTTCATTCGTCCGTGCGAATGGTGGTGGGTGGGGAGCGTAGGGGCGCTCGCACCCTTGCAGACTTCTCACGTGAGTGGCAAATTATTGTGCGCCCGAGGGGTTCTTTCTTGGGCATTCTTATGTTTTATCGCGAGCCGGTGTGTGCATCCCTCTGTCAGGACTGTGTGTCTGCCGGTTTGTTGTTGCGCTACTGCACTCAGCCAAGTGTGGCATTGTTCTCTTAAGTCATGTTTCCATGTAGCTGCTGCATTTGTGCGTAACCTATTTTTTTGGGTGAAGGCTGCTGCAGGACGTGTGCGGGTTAGTGACCAAAATTGCGAAACGAAGGCTGGGTTGCCTCCTCCGATATAAAGGGTTGCCCCCGGAGGGGTGTTTGAAGATTCTGCCTGCGCCGAGGGGCGTAAATTAGACTCTCTCCAATTAGGCGATAAATAAACGTTGCTATTGTGCGGGGTTCTTGGAGCGAAACTGGCACAAGCTGCTGGCGAGTGCATGGTGACCTTATGCATGTCAAGGGAGGGCTGTGTTGAAAATTTAATGGAGGACTTGTAGGAAAGACTTAAGACTGGTCATTCGGTCAAGGTGTTCTACTTGCATGTTGCCTTGTAACGTTTGCTTTGATTTCTCGTTGCGAGTCATGAATTTTTCAGAAAGGGAAACCTCGTGGCCCCATGGCGGAAATTGTTTTATTTTAGACAGTGCTACAACAACTGTGTACCGAAGGGTGTTTTTCATTTTGAATTTTGTTTAGATTTTTCAAAGGGGGCACCGCGACCCCCATATTTTGAGAAATGCAAATCAAACTCTGCGTGCCTTAAGCTAGAAATTCTTAGCAATGATTTCTTATATCAACTCATTAACTCCCACTTGTTCAGAAAGGGTGCACGGTGCCCCTAATTCAAAATTGGTCTTAAGCGGGACAAGCTTTTTACGAAACGGACCTAAATTCAAAATTTACAATCCTGACATGCTCAATGTCTCCAAATAACAAAAATCCGAAATACCAAAACTCCGAATTACCAAAATTGCATTTATCAAAAATCGGGATATGTACAAAATTTCTAAAAGGCCCAAAATCAGAAATCCGCCATTTTCCAAAAATCATCAAGTTTGAAAATTCGACTATTCAAATTCATCACTTACTCAAAGTCTTACAGCTCCCCATTCAGAGGAGTTGTATGGGGGTAACATGCCCCTCTCCCTTCCGGCTCCACTGAAATAATTCATCGAGGAATTTTGCTGTAGGAAATTTGGTTTTTGAGATTTTGGGTGTTTAAGAATGTTGAGATTTTGGACAGTTCCGGATTCTGTCACCAACCATGAATAGGGGACACAAGTCCCCATATATATTTTAGGTCTCACTTTTCTCTCTCAACTTAAATAATTTCCAAATCCTTGTTGACTTAAGCTTCAAGTTTCGATTTATACAATTTTTCAAACAGGGGGCATCGTGCCCCTTTTGCTCAAACAGGAATTCTTAGCTTTCTGAAGCATTTGTAGCCGCTTTTTTGTTAGAATTCATCTTAAGGGAAGCGAAACATATGAAGAGTAGCATCGCAAGCCTTTATATATCATTCCAGGGTTTTCGACATTCCAAAAAATTTCCGCCTGGACTGGTTGCCCCTAAGTCATGGTCAGGTTTGCAGACCTTCCTCAATCGAACTTTTTGCTTCTGCGAAAAGTCTTGAGACAGTGAGTGAAAGTGAGTGTGAAAGTGACCCTCGATTCAAGGAGGATACCTAGCAGCTTCGACCCCATATGCCGCTTATTTGACTTTTTGTGCTGCTTCTGCTTAGCTAAGCAGCACAAAGTATTGTAGGTGTACACATCTCTCCCGTTTTTTGAATTTTTCTTTTACTTTTTATGATCCGTGAAGTTCTTGAAAGGGGGGTCCATGACCCCTATTTTTAAAAATTCTCCACAGTGTGACAGCTTCAACTCGATACTTCTTTCTTTTTCTTCTTCTTTTGGCGGGGTGCACCTGAGCCTCAACAAACATGCCTTTCCAGCCAGCACAATCTTTCGACAGCTGCCGCTAGTTGCGCACTCCATGTTGGTTGAGGTCCTTCTCCACTTGTGTGCGCCACCTTAGCCTAGTCCGTCCTCTGTTGCGTGGTCCCAATGGCTCAGTTTCGAAGACTCAGTACTGAACCACATCATTAAAGTTAGTTTCAATTCAGCTTAAGAATGACTTGCTCCTCTTGACGCAACATTTTCTTAACGTGGGGCACAAAGCCCCCCTGTCTTAAAATTCTTCGCTGGCACGCTAATTTTTTTTCTGCTACCTATGTTCTCCCTCGAGGAACATGCTTTCTACAATCACCATTGCATTACATGTAAGCCACCCCAACGACGACCACTCTCCTTCGGAACTACCACCCACCCCACCTCCTATAGCAAACAACTTCCTCCCAAGTATATGGTAACTTCATACATTAATTTACTTTACACCTCCTTAGCGTCACCATTTCGAGGCCAAACGACTCAATAAAGTGTGACCAAGTTCACTGTAATTTCAGCCATGGCGGCCCTCCTTCACCTAACGGGCCAACGCACGCCCCCAATCAATTATTCAGGAAATAAATCATAGGAGAGCTCTGAAAGAATGTAATTTCATTACACTGTCGCCCGGCAATGATTGAATAGTGGGGCTATTTATGTTAGTTGAGACGCCATCACACGCTCCACGCCACCCAGTGGAGGGTCCTTGTGCGTACGTGGACAGGAGGTATTGTTACACATCTCCCATCATCATCATTATCACCCAATTTCGACATGAAATAGTTGGAGGTGGGCTATTTGAGGAACCGGGGAGCATTTGCCGTGTGTTGTTGCCCCGATCTGCTCTGTAGCTGGAAGCCCAGTAGGCGGCGGCGTTGAGACAATACGCGAATACGAATGAGAATTCGCCTGTAGCACGCAAGGATATAAATTACGTAATTTCACCTTCCCCCTGGTCTGTTGCGCTCTCTCCTTAACCTGCCTCCCTGTGACTGGGTATGAGTTTATCCCTCACGTAGACACGTTTCTGTAGCCTCAACTTTTTGCTCCATCCCCCCTCCCCCCCCACAGAAAACAGGCCAAAATTCGAGATCGGTCGGGGGTAGGCATTGTGAACCTTTGACAACCTGTCAGTTTCGTATTCTGATTATGCCTCTTGCGCTTTTCACTTTCCTCTCGTATTTTTCGGTTTCTCACCCCACAATGTGTATGTGTGTGTGTGGTGGGGGGGAGGGTGGTTGCGGGGGGGTACATCGGCCCTCCCAGCGCAATTTATTACTCCCCTGTACTTGGTAGCCCTTAAGGCAATTTTGACATTTTTCTCCGTTTTTTTCGCCATTTCCACTCCACGTCGTCCCTCTCCTGCTCACTGCCTCAGTCGACGCTTTTGATGAATTGCCGGCGGATGACGATGAGGCGGGCGGCGGTGGGGGGGGCGCTGGCAAGGGGGGCAATTGTGAAATCGAACTTGTAAGTAATTGCGAGGTATTTTGATGGATACACAGGACTGGGAAGTTTAACGATTTCCTCCCCCTCGCCACCCCCCCCCCACCGAGGGTTGGGGGGGGGCGCATTTATGTCAAAACTCGAAGTAAAAATGTCAAATCGTCGGCGGATTTGAATAGGGCTTCCGTTTTGGGCCGCTGGCTCCACGTGTATAGAACGATTATGTCTGAAAATAAAACAAGCGCAGGGGGGAGGGGGGTGGGTGTGAGTTCGTTTTCTCTGGTTTTTCCTCTGACTGAGTTTCCTTTCTGGCGTTCATTCAATTTGAGGTAGAGATAAATTGAGCCACTCTCTATCCTTCTCTCTCCATCTGGCGCTCTGGCCGTCTCTTTCGTTCTTTGGCTGACATGTGTAGAAACGACGTCGTCGTCGTCGTCAAATGCTCCCCCCCCCATGCTCGACTCAGGAAGTGGGGTCGCGTGAGGCTTTTGTCAAATTAATTCGATTTATTTTTGTCAAATGAAAATATCACGGGCCTAACGTGCAGAGTTTGGAGGCGCTGGTGCATAAAGGCGGATTTCTGAAAGAGACCCCGACACGGATTCTTAGCTTCGGCTTGAGATGTATGAATTACAATTTCAGTCATTTGTAGAATGACAAATGAAGTGGGTGGGTGGATCCTCGACACTGATAGCCCGGCCGTGGTGTTGGGATGAGGGATGATTTGTGCCGTCTTTTGATTTACAAATTGATTTCGGCCGTGCTGTGAGGCTGTATTCGATGGAAACGCATCGAGTGTGAACAATTGGCAGCAGTGCATAAAATTCGCTGGAATGTCAAACTGAATATTTATTTGCCGGAAATATTTTCAGATAAGGCTTCACTTTGCTTAGAAGGCAATGCACTGCTTGATTCTGTTGTGAGAGTGTTTCTTGATTTCTTGTGACACTCCATGATTGGGAAAGAAGTCCCGAATCGAGTTTGTTTTGTAAGTTGGAGTAGATTGAAGTCTCAATGAGGTAATGGGCCTTGATGTGGTGCAAAATTCGAAGACTTGGTTTGGAGTTCTCATCTGGGAACTATTGCGTCGGTGTTTTGAAGCATGCTGGGGATTGTTAAGGTCAGTACACCGGCTTGGAACTTGCGACCCACAAAACACGGGCGGTGTTAATTATTAAGTTACCATATGCCAACTCCATAGCTGGAGGTCAGACAATTATGTCCACGTATTATGGGAAGCACCTAGGGGTTGCGTTGGCCAACAAGCTCCGCTTAAGTACGCCAGTAAGATGGAATCACTTGTTTAATGAACACTGTCTCTGGGATGTTCTCAAATATTGATCTTCCCGGTTATGCACGAAGAATCCTATTCTCACGAGTGGCCTGTTCAAATCTCCTGTAGTCAGCTTTAACATCAGGGACTGAAACGAAAGATGACATCACCATACAGACTCTGCGGAATTTTAACTATCCCCGGTTGCAGTACAATTTCTGATGAGGCAGCGTTCGTCATACCAGGAATGCTTCTCATCGACATTCTTGCAGACGAGCTTCAGGATGAAAGTGTACCACCGAAGAACTACTAACCGGCAGAAAGACAAAAGGAGAAAAGAGAGCACAACATTCATATCACTGAGGAACTCCCAACAGTCAGTAAGCCAAATTTATAAAAGAAAAAGAACGAACAGTATGCTAAGCAACGTGGCTAAGATGGATTACACGCCTCTACGAAAGGTAGAGGGACACATGTGCTCGTTGCCTTTATGGAGACCCGGATATCAAGATCTGCAAAAGGCTCTAACTACCAACTCTTAGAGTCCCCTCCTGTTCCTGGACATCCAAGGCTTCTACCGAAAATATCTTCACAAGTTTGGGCACGACAAATCACCACTGTGTCTACAGAGGACGGACGCAGAGCACGCAGCTTTCTACTGCACTCGCTTTGCGCAGGAGAGACGTTTGGGAAACCTTGCAAGCGCCCATTATTTGATCCCCCACATGATGACATCCGTAAATAACTGGAAAGAGCTCTGCACAGTCAGAGTGAAAATCAACTTAAAACGAATGCAGGCAAAGGGAGAACGGGTTTCCCTTTAGAATAGAGCGTCACACACTAACCAATCTCGCGAATTCGAAGTAACTAATGCCAGATCCGCGTTCGATATGTCGGCTAGTACGTTAGCTATTTTCGGTAATCGAGTACCGCGGTTTGCGAATTGTGCATGATGGTGACTGAAGTTTGCTGCTACTATCTTGGGAAGATGACCACATCCTTGGACGCATTCCGAAAACAGGACGGTATAGCAATTGTGGTTCTTACTGGGCAGATATGTTAATATGTTGGCATCATTTTGATGAATAAATTGCCTGAAGTGGTGTCACTGTAGCATCTTAAGGGCTCGCTGTTTGACATGCCTAGCAATGCTATGACTTAGGCTAAACAACGACCGAGTTTTCTTTGTACCCAGCGCTGGCCAGAGACTTTTATTGCAAATCTCAAGAACTTCGGCTTTGTGCTTACGAGCCCAAGACCAAGCATCAGTAAAGGGCTTAAATGAACCTTGTCGTTCCTCTAACTCTGAACTTTGGGACTGGAACTTAAATTCTTAATACGTTTACCACATCCTTCCAACGCTTTTCAGATGGATTTGTGTTCACAAGTTCAACATGGACGAATCGCAGGAACGAGAGGCTCATATAAATTTGTAGCAGTTCAGTATAGAGGATGTGCTAGGTAAGTCGACATCCAACGCATTTTTCGAGACTTCCTTGAGAAAAACTCCCATCTTGGAACTGTTAAAATAAATATATTGCCGTTGTACCGATGCCGGTGAGGGAGTGTTCAGTATTGAGCAGCTAGTTCTTCGGGAGAAAAGGACTTTCTTTCGTTGGTTTCGGTAAGTTTTACGGAGGTCCCCTTCATTGCGACTTCCGTCGTGTGCCTTAGATGTAATTCCATCATGTAGGCGGCCGCTCGCTGAATTAGGGCGAGCTGATTGGCCTGCGAAAAGCTTCTTATGCATAAGATTTGATGGCGGACGAACGAGCGGTCTGTATGTGCCTGGTGTGTGAATTGCACCCGCACTCCCGTTAAATGGAACATGCAGTTTAAAGCAGAAATAAGAAAAAGAAAATATATTAGGTTTGTTGTGGTCGCCGTGGCGCAGTGGTAAGTGCATCGACTGCGGCGCAGAAAGTCTGGTTTCGATTCCCGGACGGGACACCTAGCATTTTTTTTACGGCACCACCTCTTTCGAGTTGCTGACAACACTCAAAGAGTATCGTCAATGAAAAGCTTCTCAAATCTCGCCGTTCGGAGTCGGCAAAAAACTGTAGGTCCCTTCTACTTGTGAAGAACAATAGCATGCACAACACGAGTAGTTCTTGTAGAAGCTAGGCCCTGGTCCGTTATGGGCTGTAGTGCCACTCAATTAATTATTATTAGGTTTGTTAAATGAGAACGAATAGATATAGCAACTATACCAAAAAGTCTCTTCGGTATTTTGGCCTAAAGCGAAAATTTTAAAAATTTCTGCTGCTGTTGGATCTTTGAAATTACTGTAAAATATCAGGAGAATAAAGAATTTTGTGTCTGTCTGTGAATGTCGCTTGACGAAGAGGTTGATGGAGTTAAAAAGCAACTAGTTACACGTAATTTAACTTGTCATTGATAATTCTTTATGGTCCGGTTACGTCAATCTCATCCTAGAAAGCGGAAGAGGGTTTTGCAAGATCGTGTATTTGGTGTTGACTAGTGAGCTTCACAAAACCTGATGTTGTATCATATTTAATAAGCACGTCGCCCTGTCTAAGCAATCCTTTTCGATTGAAAGAAGGAAGCATCGCGTTGACGAAGCAGTGAAAATCTGGTGAGTTTCTACTTCTTCTTCTTCTTCTTCGGATGGCGCTACAGTCCGGGGTGGACTTGGGCCTCAACCAACATGCCTCTCCAGCTAGCACGATCTCTTGCCAGCTGCTTCCAGTTGCGCACTCCAAGTTGGTTGAGGTCCTTTTCCACTTGTGTGCGCCATCTCAATCTAGGACGTCCTCTGTTGCGTTGTCCCTGTGGTTCGGATTCGAAGACTCTTCGGGCCGGAGCAGTGTTGTCCATCCGCTCTACATGGCCTAGCCACCTTAAGCGTTGTATCCGTAGACGCTTGACTAGGTCCATGCCGCCGTACAGCCCATACAGTTCGTGGTTGAATCTTCTCCTCCAGATGCCATCAACGCAAACAGGACCAAAAATCGCACGCAGAACTTTTCTCTCGAACAGACCAAGGGCTTCCTCATCCGCTTTTAGTAACGTCCAGGTTTCTGCGCCGTAAAGCAGGACAGGGATGATCAAGGTGTTGTACAAAGTTACTTTGGTCGTTCGGGAGAGGGCTTTATTACTCAATTGCCTCTTAAGCCCAAAGAAACAGCGATTGGCAAGAGTGATTCTGCGCTTGATTTCGGTACTGATGTTATTGTCCCTATTCACCGCGGAGCCGAGATAGACGAAGTCCTTAACTACCTCGAAGTGTCTGCTGCCCATAGTGACGCTCTGTCCGAGACGTCGATGTTCTGCGTCCTTCTTCGATGACAGCATATACTTAGTTTTGCCCTCGTTTACCACCAGTCCCACTTTAGCCGCTTCCGCTTCGATGCTAGCAAACGCCTCATTGACGGCTCGCTGAGTTCGGCCGATCACGTCAATGTCATCCGCATAAGCTAGCAATTGAACGGACTTGTGGAAGATCGTGCCTCTGGTGTTGACGTGTGAGTTACGCACGATCCCCTCAAGAATGATGTTAAAGAAGTCGCATGACAGCGCGTCGCCTTGTCTAAATCCTTTTTTGACATCGAAGGTCTCGGTGAGTTCGCTACCGACCTTGACGGAGCAGCGAGAGTTCTCCATCGTCATCCTACACAATCTGACGAGTTTGGTAGGGATGCCAAAACTAGACATGGCACTGTATAGCTCGTCTCTATGCACGCTGTCATACGCGGCCTTGAAATCGACAAATAGATGGTGGGTGTCGATTTGTACTTCTTGGGACTTCTCCAGGATTTGCCGCAGTGTGAAGATCTGGTCGATTGTGGACTTCCCTGGCCTGAAACCACACTGATAAGGACCTATCAGGTTGTTGACGAACGGTTTCAGGCGCTCACACAATACGGCAGAGAGAATCTTATATGCGATATTAAGGAGACTGATCCCTCGATAGTTGGCGCAGTCGAAGGGGTCTCCTTTCTTGTGGACCGGACATACGATGCTGAGATTCCACTCGTCGGGCATGCTTTCCTCCGACCATATCTCACAGATGAGCTGGTGCATGCACCCAACCAGCTCATCCCCAGCCGCTTTGAACAGCTCTGCGGATAGTCCATCCGCGCCAGCAGCTTTGTTCGACTTCAGTCTCGATATTGCTATCTTGACCTCGTCGAGGTCGGGGGGACGGAATTCTTGTCCATCGTTGTCCAAATTGAGTGGAACATTCTGCCTAACAGCGGGATTTGTGTCGTCATCGCCGTTTAGGAGTCTGCAGAAATGATCCTTCCAGATTCTCAGCACCGACTGCGACTCTACCACCAGTTGTCCATTTTGGTCCCGGCAGGCTTCAGTCCGAGGTTTGTAACCGCCAGATAACTGTTTTACCTTGCGGTAAAAATTTCGATGAGTTTCTACGGAATGCCAAAATTAGACATGCCTTTGTAGCTCATGCCTCTCTGTCGTATGTGGCCCTCAAATCGGCAATCAGATGGTGGTTGTTGATTTCTGCTTCTTGGATGTTTTGTAGGACTCTCCGCGCTGTGCAATATGATTTATGGAGGACCTCCCTGGGTTTGCGTGGTCGCCTTGGCGTGTGGGAAAGTGCATCGAGCCACATGCAAAGGTCCTTGGCTTAATTCCCGGATTGAACACCTCAGTTTGTTCTCTTCACCACCTTATTAGAGCTGCTGACAACATTCAAAGAGTATTGTCAATGAAAAGTTTCTCAAATCTCGTCGTTTGGAGTCGGCAAGAAACTCTAGGTCTCCTGTTCTCGTGCGAGAACAATAGGACGAACAAGACGAGTAGCTGATGCCGAAGCTAGGCCCTCTCTTGGTGGCTGTAGTGCCACTCAATCATTATTTTTATTCCCTGTCCTAAAACATACCTGAGAAGTCAGAGTCAGATTATCAGATTACACAGAGGATCATGGACACAATCTAAGCTAGGCTGTTTCATCTCCTTTGTGACTTGACTTGAATCCTTTTTCTGACTTAAAATGTCTTTGTGTTCGTTGCCTTTCTGTTTCTTGACCTTTTTGATTAAGAAGATGGTCTACGAGGATAACTGAAAGAAGCTTAACTGCTAGCGCATCCTGCACTTGATTGAGAGACGTTTTCTTTTTTTTCTAAAGTGCAAATGAACAGGAGTTACAGTCTTCAGATCACTTACTTCTATTCTGTTCTTGACCCCATACAGAGACAAGACCAGGTTCAAACTTCATAGTCAATTCATTCTTTATTTTCGCCTTCAGTTGACACTTTGAATACAGAAGACCGAACAGCAAGGCTCACCCACAGGATGGACAATTGTCTCTGCTGTCATGCAGTCATCACCTCAATTAAGCCCGACCCCCTAATTTACATTCACTTAATTTTCCAAATGTCATCCAGATGAATCCGTATCGCAGATCACAGTCAACCCCCTCCCCTAATCGGTGTCCACTGCTAAATCAAAGCTGCTTTCATCAAGCCACCCCTGATGACTAAATTAAGCTCAATGGCATAACGCGACACCCCCCCAACACATGTCATCGTTAATCACTTCGAAATTCATAAGCCCCCTTCGAATCCGTCAAAGATACACTTTTGTCTCACCGACGACGTCGCCCCATCTATGCCGCGCCGCGCTCTTGCATTGTTCACGTTAAAATTAAATGCGCGCCCGCCAACAGGATGCAACCTCAAAAACAGCCACAACCGCCAACAGTTCATCGCATAAAATAACCAGACCATACGATTTGGTCGAAACTCCGCGATCCACATCCGCAAGTTCAGCGTCCCCGTCCAGAGGTGTGTACGCGTCGCGCAACGTTCTACGTTCACAGCACATGCGGAAGTGGTGTGGCACTCTGAGCTCTGAGCATAGCGCACAGGATATTAGAATTTGGTATATTGTGCGGTTGAATCCTTGTGGGCTTCCTGCAGATTGCATTGTTTTACGCTGCCTGCACATCGCCCCCTTATTGCGGTGCAATGCGCGGCGTGGTGCACAGCACTGGTCCGGGATTCGGCTTGGCGCTGCCACCGTTGCCATTGCCGCCACCGCTGTGCCGCCACTGCTCCTGCTCGGGCTTTTATTTACGAATTATCCGGAGCGAGCGAGAAGTGCGCGCTAATAAATTTCACCATGGCTGCTTGCAGCACACACACGCACCCGGGCACACGGCATATTTGGAAGTTTTCCCAACCCCAAGAACCACGGAAGCGACAGGACACACAGGACGGAATAACACGGGAAAAAATACGAGAGCGCAGAAAAGTACGGAAAGCAGCGAGGACCGTTCAAATTTATTTATTTTATTTTATTGCAGACGATGAACAACGCTCTCTGAGCGGCCATTGCTGGTCGGGAAGGGGGTATACCGCTGCACTAGGATAATGTGCATGTGTGTTTCATTAAAGTTTCAACCACCGAAACGTGGTGCCACGCGGTGGTGGCGGTGACCGGCTTGGGGGGATGGAGCTTCTGTGTGCCACTGATGAAAGTTCCCCTTTGCTTCGTTTGACGCCTGGCATCGGTGAGGAATTCGATGGATGGTGGCGTGTGGTGGGACGGTTGTGCAATTACAACGATTTTCGAATTGTGGTTTCCGCAATAAGGATTTGTGCTTCCCTCTCACACTCTTCCTCCGTGCTCACGCCAGGAAACAAATGCACTTGTTCAATCGACACATTGGACTGCAGCCGGCGGTTCAGATGAAAAATCCAATTTAACTTCTTTTGGCGAGACGGACCATCCCCCATAACCAATTCATCGAAAAGGCGCTCGGTGGATGTTCAAGTGACGCGGTTGGCGTTTGAACGCACTTCCAGTCAGGTGCTCACCGGCCTCGGTCGGTGTTAATCTTCGGTCCTTTTGTCCGCCTGAAAGGTGGATATCCAGTCTTCAAGGATATGCAGCTGAAGGGTAATTAATTCATTTCGATAGGCATTTGGGTCACTGAGGCGTGGCAGGAGCTCTCCGCATCGCTACTAAGTGTCTTTTGTCGGCCAGTCGACGGACCGGGCGGAGACTGCCCTTCCGCACGGAGCATGAATAAATTGCGATAAGGTCCTTTGTTCGTAGGTCTCTGTAGGGCTTTGTTTCTACTCCTGTGCTCTCTCTCTCTCTCCTTCGTCAGCTCTGAGATTTTATTATTAAAATTTTTGGCTCTGCCTGTGAACGGACGGTTGATGGTGCCAGCACGAGGAAGGGCTGAGGTTTAGCTGCTGCGTAAGGATTTAAATGTCCGACTCTTGAAATTGAAATGTCAGTTGGGCAACATTTCGAATGATGAATCGACTGGCACTGTGTTTGTTTCTCTACGAGTTGGCAGTCAGTTAATGTGTTTTCCTAAAAGTATGTCTAAGCCTTTGGTGTTGTGAAGAGGGGGAGGGGGTTGATTGTTTGGTTTTGTGGTATGCACTGATTTTGTCCTTTGCTGGAAATTTCTCAGTATGGTCTACATGGTCAACAAATCGCTGGGAAGTTCGTTACAGTGAAAATGTGACCTGTTCTGTTGTCTGAAGGCTTACCAGGATTTCGTCCCTGATTCGGTTCAAAATTCAATTTGATGTTTACCTGAAAGAGAAAATAAAGCAATTAGCTTGAGGGTTAGAAACGAAAATTGGGTTATTCTATGGGCAAAGGACAATTTGGACAGAATTTCGTACAACAAGGATAACTCAGATCTGGCCAAGGGCTTAAGTAGGGACTCAGTGGGTATGATCGTCGCAGTTCTTCTGCGAGAATGAGAGCACTTATCGCTCGCGAGCAATTTAGATTTCAAAAATCAGTGAAGGCGATGCAATTTTTTTGGAAATCGCTAGTAAATCCAATTCTTGCTTACGACAAATGTTCTTCTGCTCCTTCTTAGCTAATCTCTTCAGTCGTCACTGTCTTCTTTCTGTAGTGTTAAGCTCCGCTTCTCCGTTTAGAAAGATACAGACTGGCAAGGTCTTGTCAGTTATGCGCCAAAAGACGACAGTATCTTCGACTCCTTGTTTGGGCTGGACATGATTAGATAAATATTCGCTCTGAATGGGGATAGAGCCAAATGTACCTGCACTTTCAGCCAGATGCTTGAGCACACCAAGTAGGAACAGAAGTCCAACACCAGAGAATCGCGCTCAAACTCAAAATTTGGTCAATTGTACTACCAGGCAGTAACCTTCGTTTAGAAAGAAAGAAAGACCAGCATGCGCTTCTCTGATAGAGAGCTTAAGTTTTCAGCTCACACCACATCAGGGCCAAACAGCCGCCACCTGATATGAGCAAGGCGGGACATTGACAGAGAAAGTGCTCTGAAGTGTCTTTACCTTCTCCACAGGCGTCGCAAGGGTGTCTTCACTAAGCCCAAGTAGACTTAAGTGCTTAGGGAAGGTGCAGTATCCCGTTTGTACGCCAACAAGTTTTCTGCACTCTTTTCTTCTTCCTAGAGATGACAGAAAAGCCTCGGATTTCTTGCTGACATTTGGGAACATGCACTTGGCCGGCCTGCATCCTGGAGAGTAATGTCATCTCTGGTTGTGCTGTTGTGTGTCCCAACCGTCGACGGAAGCCATAACCAAGGAAGCGAAACTCAGAGGAGAATCCTCAAAAAATTGTCATAGTAAAATGAAGATACAAGTTGTTTTAAGGCGTTTTATTATTCATTGCGCGAGACTCTATGGTTGCTATAGACCCGCTTAATTCTATTTCAAGGCTGAATTTTTTGAGAACAAATTAACTCAACTCGGTTTTGGTACTTATGTATTTCTTATTGAAAAAAAGGTTAAAAAATACATCACTCAAAGTCCGTCAAAAGTGACTCTTTATTCACATTCCTCTGGTAATTTTTGAATACCATCACGAAGAAATGAGACCTTTCTGACATTAATCCAATCATTGACCCATTTTTGGGTTTCTCCAATAGATTCGAGCAGTTGTTGGAAGGAGCTAGGGCTGGAGTATACGGCGGGTGGGACACGACCTTCTATTGAAGTGTTTCCAGGAAGTTTTTGACCCCCAAAGGTCAAGGTACGTGAACGTTGTCATGTTGCATAATCACTTTGTCATGCCTTTCGGTCATTTCTGGCCGTATTTCACGGAATGCATTGCCCAAATGCATTAGTTGTACTCGATGGACGGTTCCCATCAATGGTTGCACCTATTTGCAGCAGCTGCCACACACGTCTGGTCCCACTATTGCGGAGCATGACCTTTGAACCGTGCATATTTTTCTTAAGAGTGGATGTAGGTAATGATGGAATGGTTTCCAGGGTATCAGGCTTAATATTTTTCTCGTTTTGAGGTTAGCAAACTGTATCCACTGTTCATCTTCAGTCACAACCTGATGCAAAAATTTCTTCCTTTGGTGTCTTTCACAAGGCAGTTCCGAGATGAAAACGCCGAGTTGACTTTGCGCTTGGCACTCATATCGATCCTCCGCCTCCAATTCCTCAATTTCAATTTTCTTAGGCTGGCCAATAAGCCTCGAAACCCCTCTCTGAATGATTTATCGGTGATAACAGATTCCGCATAAACTTCAACAATCATTCGATGGTCTTCTAATGCACTTGACTTCCAATAAAAACGAAAAACAAAATTTTCCCAAAATTGCCGGTTATTTAAGACGAATTTGGGAAGAGTCTGAAAACAATGATCCCAGTCCTACTCTATG
>CALYFP010000035.1:0-38648 GCA_944738645.1 Eristalinus sepulchralis
AAATCTTCAGAACTTCCTCTTGTCTAACCACGAAGTCCTATGAACGATCACACCATCAGATGTTTTGCTGAACACAGGCAAATCGCCATCTGGGAAATTCCAACCAGTGTCTAGAGAATTTTCAAAGTTCCAAGCAACCCCAGGACAGTGAATTTTAAGTGAAGGTCCTTCCAAACAACTCACTCACTCACTCACAAACTCATATATTGCAAAGTTTAATCTTATTTATGACATCCCTTCGTGCCCATAATTTCGTCGAGAGCTTATCGTAATAGAAAAACTTTGAAACAAATAAAACTCATTACGCCACTAGGGTTCGCAGACTCTTTTGAATTTCAAATTAACCAGGACTGGCACTAACTTGACGGCGGCTCGGAGAGGTTCAAAAGCAGGTTGCAAAGCAATGCCAGGAGTCAGTCCGCCATATGACCGTTGCCGCGGCGAGCACACCAAATGCTCATTCCGCTCAAGCTGCGAAATAAAATTATCTATTTACACACAAAGACACGTCTGCATGCGGTCCCTCTGAGGCCAAATGTTACATTCCACCCACCGAACCAACCAATCCAACTTCGCACAAGCGTCAGAGTCCCTCCAGCTCATGCCCGAAAGCGTTTTGTGGGAGGCATCCGTATTTGCGCGGCCCTCAACTGTCTCAAGAGTAATGAATTTATAATTAAAAATAAATACAAAAATAAATACTTTGTGAATGTGTGGTGTAGGTGCAGAGGGGCACCGTCGCACCGGCCACATCGATGGCTGTAGATGCGATGTCTCGTTCCGAATCTGCACCGTCGTCGTCGGTGGTCGTCGACTTCATCAGGATTCCGACATCGTCAGCGGTTTTCGTTCGAGTGGAGGGTGAGTGGAATTATGAGCTGAGAAAAAAGGAAAAATTGTCAAGGAAAATGGAAAATTACATGGAAATGAGCAGCGGGTATAGGCGAAAGGCGCAAACGAATTACAGTGAGTGACATTTACATTAAAGGTGGCCCGAGCGACGGTTGCGGGGCACAATTCGAATAGGAAGCCCCAGTGCCTTCTGCTCCGGAGGAGGATCGGAAAATTAAAACGGCGACAGACAATTTTGTTTTTATTATTTTAATGAAAAACGTACGGTTGTAGCGTGCTTTTTGACTGCGCTCCAATGGTGTATGTGATTTGGAGGAGATGGGTGCACTTGTCCTATGAGTTGGGAGAGAGTGTTTCGACGACTCACATATGTGTCCTTGCAAAATGTCGATGTGTAATCAAACAAAATTGTGATGGAAGTTTTTTTGTGTCATCTGGTGAATCGAACAGCGGTGTGCGTCATTTAGTAGATTTTGGGTGGAATTTGAGAGTTTGAGAGAGTGGCCACAACAAAATTTGATGAAGACGGTTGCATAAAAATTGAGCTTGAATGAGCTCTACAGACGGCACAGTATGCGACGGCTTGATGCCAATTGAGGAATACGCTTCTAAACACCTTGCATCCGCTGCTACAAGACTGCACCGGAACGTTATTTTGTTCACTTTCTTTTGCACCTGTCCCTCACTTGTCAAAGACAGACTCGGTTTTATTTAGGGAAACTTCGTTTTCGTGGCTCTTGAGGAATTTATTTGGCTTCACCAACTCAACAGATAATGTTTAGATGTGGAAGGCTAGGTTCATCACTACTTTCCGCAGAGAGATGTGACACTTCCTACATGCCGAGGTGAGTCAACTTTTAAGTGGATGGTCTCAAGTTCGAATCATGGGTAGGAAAAAAAAATTTGTTTACTTTCATGGCTCCACACCCCTCTTGGTGTCTCACCTTGTTTTGCTACGAAGCCCATTTCAGGCCTAATCGCTGATACGCTAGGCCATTGCTGCATTTTGGGTTGATGAGCAACCGAGAGCTACCGTCACATCGATTATGAACAGTGGAATGGTGTGGTTTGATCATTGGGTCATATTTATTCAGAAATGAAGCAGAACAGAATGCTACCGTCAATGGTAACCATTATCGCACCATGTTGAAGAACTATGTGCTTCTTAAAATTCAAGCACATTGGCTTGGTGAGATCTGGTTTCAACAAGATGGCGCTACGAGCCATACAGCGCGCGACACAATGGACTTGTTAAGAAATCATTTTGGTGAACATCCAGAGGTTCTTGATATTGAAGTATCACACCTGTGGACTACTTTTTCTGGGGATATTTAGGGTCTCAGGTTTTCAGGAATCAGCAAGCTACAATACACGCTTTGGAAGACAACATTACTCATTTTATCGACGTGATGCCACTATACTCAAACGAGACGCTCAAAATTGTGTCTTCCAAATAGACCACCGCAGACGTAGTCTTGCCCAACATCAACATGATATCGTTCTGCAGAAGTTAATGCCATAAATCAACTCCACTCTCAAATGTGTTACATTCTTCTTCTTTTGGCACTACAGTCCGGGGTGAACCTGGGCCTCAACCAACATGCCTCTCCAGCCAGCCCGATCTTCCGCCAGTTGCGCGCTCCAAGTTGGTTGAGGTCCTTCTCCACTTGTGTGCGCCACCTTAGCCTAGGCCGGCTTCTATTGCGTTGTCCCAATGGCTTGGATTCGAATACTTTTCTTGCCGAAGCAGTGGTGTCCATCCGCTCTACATGAACTAGCCATCTTAAGCGTTGTATTCGAAAACGCTTTACTAGGGGCATGCCACCGTGCAGCCTACGGAGTTCGTCGTTTGATCTTCTCCTCCAGACGCCATCACCGCAGACAGGACCAAAAATCGCACGAAAAACTTTTCTCACAAAAAGACTAAGGGCTTCGTCATCCGCTTTATGTAGCGTCCAAGTTTGCGTGCCGTAAAGAAGCCACAAAAATCCTGCTGCCTAGTGTGACGCTTTGTCCGAGACATCTTTGTTGTGTGTCCTTCCTTGAGGACAGCATGTACTCCTTTTTACCCTCATTATCCACTAGACCCATGTAAAAAGATTCCGCTTTAGTGCCAGCAAACGCCTCATTGACGGCTCTCTGTGTTCGTCCAATCACGTCAATGTCGTCGTAAGCTAGCAGTTGAACGAACTTTTGGAATATCGTGCCCCTAGTGTTGACTTATAAATTCAACCTGACGATAAATCACACTTTACCATGATAGAATGACTCTGAACTTAAAACTCGATTGATTGCGAAGTCATGCGGAATTTGACAAAAAATACAAGAGAGGTCAGCGGCTTATTGGTGAACACTTCAAACTTGTCAATTTGGCAGATTTGGTGCCGTGGAAAAAGTGCGAGCTATTCAGTCCACGAACTGAACCTGAGCCCCTTGGCATGAGAGTGGATGCACTTACCTACTACACTACGGCCACCATAAACCCTGTTATATGTGGTCTTGAAATCAGAGAATTGGTGGTGATCTGGATCCAGCATCAGTTTCAATGTGAAAATCTGCTCTATCGTGTACTTCCCTTGCGTGAAACCACCAGAGAAGAATTAATGAACGAATTTAGGTGTTCACAAAAAGCAGCGATGAGGGTCACCTTGATAGTTGGTGCAGTCGTAGTGATATCCCTTCTTGTTGACCGGGCAAAGGACACTAGGATTCTACTAGTTGGACATATTTTTTTTTGCAGTCTAATGATCCTCCAATCAAATGAACCCAGATTCTCCATCGTTCCAGGTTAGTGTCTATGTTGCAAAACTTTGTAGAAACAAAGCGAAAATCTGATCCATCTCTGCTTCCTCTCACTTGCGTTAGTACCTCTACCGTAGTCTTGCATCCATCAAACACCTTCGAAATTACGTAAGAGGCTCCTTGTGAACTTAGTGTGGTATTGGAATGTGTCAAAATGGCACCTATCCACACTCTAACAATAACTGCTCCACAACCAAGGCACCCCTCAGGACTCAAATTGATGTATTTGCCTTTAAAGGACTCACCTTTAAAGGATTCAATTAAATGTAAGTAAACTTACCCATTTCATCTTTATGCAGCCCCATCACACAATCGAGAGCCTGTCAAGTTCAGGGAGTCCTTGTCAGAGCTCAGCCCTCATCCTGACAACATCTTGAAATATGATTTATTCAAGTGCATTTTCCAAATACATGGGATCAAAAGAAAATAAATAACGGCATCCTTATAGTATAAACACAACCAAGAAAACCAATACAATAGAGATGAATGCATTCAGACACAATGATGCAGAAGGCAAACACAAGGACTCAAGAAGGAAGCAACTATTCCCGATGATTATGCATCTGTTGCAGAAGTAATTTGTTTCATCATTTCTTCAATGTATTCGTTAATGGTTGGGGGGATATTAAATGGACTTTATTGAGCGTAAGTGGACCTTCTGAGTACACAGCAAACACTTGAATGTAATCACTTGTGTCAATTGGAGAAGGCCTGCGGGAGTTTATTGTAAAATGTGCATTGAACTTTAATTTACACACAGTGACGTTTAAAAAACTGATGTCCTAACTTTTCTTTTCTCAAAATTTGGAAATTTTTTTGAAGTTTTCTTTTGCAGTGTCTATACTCGTAGTTTCACATTTCTAACTTGGTGTGTCCAACTGGAGGCAGCTGGCCAGCTGCTGGCTGGAGAAGCTTGCTGGTTGAGCCCCAAGTCTAGAAAAAGTGAGAGAAAGTGAGGCTTTGTGGCCGTTTGGGAGAGAATACAGCAACTGTGATGTGATGCTGATGGATTTTGTGTTTTTCTGACATGACATGATTTTTGACATTTCGACATTTTTGTCATTTTGTTCTCGTTCTCAATGTTGTTAAGCGCATGTCTATCTTCTCGCCATTCATATTGTACCCAGTGTAATGAGTTGCTAGATGCTTAGTACCGGCTATTAAACGCGACGTAAAGAATTTATCGGTCTTCTTCTATTTTTATTTGCTGCAGACCAGAAGTTTCTCGGAGTGGAGGACAATTATAAGCGTCTCTATACTGCTTCATATTCCCATTTTTCAAATCCTACTCCACTGTGAATAGTCCAACGAAAGATGTCAAAGCAATCTCAACCAATAGCTGTCCTTTCCTTAGGAATCGACGACTTCGTTCCTCCAACTTAGTCTCTCAGCAGAAAAGCAATTTTCTCGACTTGACTCAGTTTGCAGCTGATTTGTTCTTCCTTTGTTTGATTTATATGAAGTCCTTGCAAGGCTTCCTAGAGACTTTGATTTGTTAATGAATTCTGTCTCAGCGTATTCTTGAGGAGAATACCTTGAATCTACAATTTCACAAATTTAGTTGAAATTATTGAAACGCAAAGGATTTCTGATGTCATTTCGTAGAAATACATCCGGAGCGCCTGTGTTGAATATTTCTCATGTCACAGCTGTATTTCCAATCCATCTGAATAAGAATATTTTCAGGTGAACTGCATTTCGACAGGAATTTTAACCAGCACCCGTCCTTTCGAGTGATACGAGTGAGTGAGCACTGTTTCTGAGAGTTTTGAATTTCGTCGTTATGAGCCCACATTGCCATTGAATTCAATAAGAGACTCAAGCGTCGAGGTTTTTCCAGGAATTAATTTCAATTCATGGAGTTTCTGAGCTTAAGATCGATTGCTTGTCTCTAGTCTTTGAGGTTCCGTGTCATTGCAGTTGAACATGCTAAATGTCAAACCTCAAAAGGAATACCTAAAATCTGAAGGGAATAAAATGCAATCATCAAGAAGTTGGTTGTGGACAAAAGTTCTTATAACCGCAGCACTTTGTGGGCTGGCACGACACGCCATATCGGAATAAGAACCATAAACGTAATTGAATTTAATTACCTTTGGTCGGTGCTTGATGGATGGTTGTGCGATGGCAGAAAGGCTTTCTTTTGTGATTTTAATTTGAATTGAAAAGAGCCTCTTATAATCGACAAGGCAATGGATGTCACACGGAGAGAGTGAAAAGTTCACTTCCCAAAACCAATTCATTTGAATTGATTGCTTGAGGTTACAACAGCATTTTTAGAGATAAAATATTTCTCATCTTCTGCAGCGGAGCACAGTTTGCATGCAAATTTCCAACTGCTGGTGGATGGAATTGAGGCATCATTTCAAAGGATCCGTAGTTTGTATAAGGGCGGACAATGTTGTGAACCCAAAGAGCACGAAATTTTTAATTACTGCATTTTCGAAGTAAATTAAACATCTGTGATGATTTGAAAAAACATTGAAATAGAAAACACCAACAACAATTTAGAATGCTCTGAACGCCGAAAGCCGAAATGTGCTCTTCGAGTTCGTTCCTTGTTAAAAATGCACTTTGATTTGGCCTACCAGTCAGTGTCGTCAAATTTAAAGTCCGAACTTTCTATCAACTTAAACAATTTTCCACAATCTACATTACTGCTGCCTGCTGCATAAAAGATCGATGGAAATGATAGCACACGTCATGCAAGCCTCAAGGTAATGCCGGAGGCCGGAAAATCCAGCTTTTTCAGTAAGGACTTTTAATTGTTTTTAAATGAAACACAAACCATTTCAGATATTTCAAAAAACTTTATTATCGGTTTGAAATACAATCCAAAATTTTATGAATGGAACACGAATACTTTCATATAAACGACGCGGGCACGCTTGTTGCTTGATTTTTGACCAACTAGGCCATACATTTCGGCCGAAACGGAAAGTATTTGGCATTCAATGTCTGTTGTGAGCTCGTCCAATTTTGTCGGCTTGCTAGCGCACAACAATGACTTAACATAGCCGCACAGAAAATAGTGAAGCGACGTTAAATCTCATCTTTTTTAAATCACATATCGCACCAAACAGTTTTTTTAGGTAGATGAAGTGGTGATTTCTAAAACACATGCGAATTTTCACACGACCAATAACGCATATTTTTTGCTTATTGACGAACCGTTTGTGCCGAAAATGAGCTTCATTGCGATGAAGTTCATCATATTGTCGCATCTTCTCCGGAACCCAGTCGGGGAACGTACGTCGCTTTAAATTATCCATCGGCATTAATTCTTGAGTCAGCTTGATCTTGTATGGTCGTAAATCAAGATCCTTGCTCGTAATACGCCATAATGGGGTATGAAAGATGTTTAATTCTTGAAAACGCCTTGAAATTGACTGATTTCGATCGTGTATGTGGACCCGTGAACGGCGACGATATTCCATCACATAAAAAGTATGTACACTCAAATTTGTGCATTGAATTTATTATTACATGTCTACAAGGGCCAAAAATTGAAGTAAGCCCTCCTAAAGTTGCGGTGACCAACTCCGAATTACGGTGGAAATTCTTATAATTTGCAAACGTTACTCGTTCGAGTACTTTAATAATAATAATTAAGTGGCACTACAGCCCACAAGGCATAAGGGCCTAGCTCTAAAAAAAAAGAAGGGACCTACAGTTTTTTGCCGACTCCGAAGGGCGAGATTTGAGAAGCTTTTCATAGACAATTGACACTCTTTGAGTGTTGTCAGCAACTTAAAAGAGGTGGTGCCGTGAAAAAATGCGAGGTATCCAGTCCGGGAATCGAACCTAGACCGTCTACCTGTGGCTCGACGAACTTACCACTCGGCCACGGCGACCAGTTCAATACTTTGCCATGATGAAAATGTTGAATTTATTGAATAAATTGACAGTGACTGTTAAATTCAAAAAGTTCAAATTATATATTGAGAAAACATGATATTTCAGACTTCTCTAAAGAGCGAAGACTTCGACTTCAAGGGAGCATGTGTTGTGGTGCCACACGAATTAATGCATGAAAACTACGATCAGTAAAAACGTGATAAAAAAATTAAGTCGAATCATATTTGAATTTGTCGGATTAGATTATGATTCATGTCCAGAGTGGTTTTCTGTAAACCACTCTTTATTACTCCACTTGAAATCATCGGGTTTCAACTTGACATCACCATCTCAATCGGTTAGTTGCAGTTGTCTCTTTACTGTTCCTCGTATCCTTTCCAACAGATCTACTTTCCCGACGGTCCTTGGTCAGAATATTCGGCTTATGGTATGGACATTTGATGACTATCATCAAGAACTTCGAACCTTTTTTGAACCTTCGGAGTCAAAATCCCGAAAACATATCAGGGAAGTATGTACATCCACGTTCAACATAAGTGATTACGGTAACTAAAGAATTTGGGGTGGATTGAAAATTCAAATATGTATAATTTTAAATCTTTGGCATTCGAAGCTTGAGTTTTTTGTGGATCTTAAGGATTTCGAGACATTGTTTTGGATTCTCGGCATTTCGGACACCTCTTGCATTTCGGGATTACTGACTTCAGCATTATTCCCACTTTATGTGTAGAGACTTGCATCCTTAACATAATCTAAAACTGCTGAGATAAAGGCCCTCTCTTATATCGTCTACCGATAACGTAACTAGCAGAACAAAAGGAAATTATTGAAGCCCCATGCCAATAAATCTTCATGTGTCACACCTGTTAGAGCTAATACTGAATAAGCAAGGTAAGTCTGTCTTTCTTTAAATATCACGTGGACGATGCTATAACATAAGGCCGATGCTATTAATTAAGGTACGGTATACGGTCATCTTGAAATAAGGCCATAAAGCCTTTTAAAAATTTCGAAATGCAACAAAAGATCATATTTTCGCCAATTTTCAAAACCGTCATAGAGTCCTTATGGCCTTATGCGTCTTTCAAGTTATTTAACATTTCTGTTTTGAAGTTTGAGGGGAATAACAATTAGTCGAGCTCAGAAGGGTTTCATGGGGCAACCTGACACACCTCACCCTACCAATCTTACTTTCAATAGTTTGTTTAAAGTTATAACGTGAAATGACCTTGTGAGGAGTTGGAAAATGGTCATTAGGCCTCATATTTACTTATACCGCGGCTTTGGTGTCTATTGAAAAAGCCCTCTTCTCTCTAGAAGTTATAGGCACTTAGAATCGCCTCGCTATGCAGTTCCTACAGAGGAGGTCTGCATTTGAGTTCCTAATTTGACTTCCTCCTCCTCCAAACTTGACATACCGAAATTGTTTCATGGCCACTCCTCTCTGTAATTAGTTTTTGTGAATTTTTTTTAAATTGTGCCGTCCCGGAGTCGGCATTGAACCGTCGGTCCCTTCCATATGTTGGAAACCTATATCACACCCAACGTCACTCAGACTGTATAAACCAGTGGCAAACCACCACAGAAAACCAATGCTTAAGTGACAATGTGAATCGAAGGACACTCTTTTACTAAACCTTGCCTCTCATTGAACCAATGCGATCAAAACGATAAGATCACCCTCAACAAATCAAAAATCAGTGATGCAGCGGATGCCATCATGGCAAACATGCCAGACGACTAAACATCACCAAAAACGTTTTTCATTGACTCTGCAGCTGCCCCGTATTAGCACAAATTAGTTCCTTGAAGCATCTGCCTCCGAAAGTGTAGGCGAATTCAGCAGGATTCCCGTCGGTAAGCAACATTTCCAATACAACTGTAGGACTGGGAGGTTCCACCAAAGCATCCCATCTACGACCAAAATCAAAAGCACACGCAATGAATTTTGAGCCAAAGACTTGTGCGTCATCCTCTTGGAGACGAGAGAGATTAAAAGAAAATGCCTGCTCCGCTTCGCTTCACAGTTCATTTATCTGTGGGTAGAAACCTGTCACAACACAGCGGCTAAAGGAAATGTCACAGCAAATGTCACTGGCTGTCTTTCAGAATATATTTGTATGTAAATTGAAAAAGTATCTGATTGTCCCACACCGTACCGATGTTGTGGTCCGATCTCTTTCAACAAATGTCTACAGGGAAGATGGCCAATTCTTAAGTACAGCTGTATTGTGTGTTTTGTTGTCTCTTTATTTTGTGTGTTTATTAATTTAGGGCCCCCCTGTGGTGATTGTTTCTTCACATGTATTGAATGCAAACCAAAATACAAATGCCCCCCATGGCTTGAGGTCAAAATCTATGCAAACACAAAGGTCCTTGCTGTTTGCTTTCGTTTGATTTGGATTCAGAAATACTGCCCCAGATTTACAGTGCTCCCCCCGAGTGTGCTGTGTGCGGGCTTCTGCTGATTTGAATTTCAAATTCACTGATTGAATCCAATTTAAATTAAATGCTTATGCGGTTATTTTCAATCCAATACTTGTTTTTCACAGAATGAGACATCAGGAATGGATTGGCCTAGTTTCAGTTTTTTTTTGTTTCGTTATTTTTGTTGGCCCAGGAAGACTTTAATTAATTCTGTCGTGTTTTTATATTCATGTGCTGCAAATATTGCTTGTAAACGTGTGGGGTTTGCTGTGAATTTATTTGCTGAACAAAGGATTTGTTTAAACAATATCCATGGCAAATGAAACCAAAACATCATCGGGAATGCAATAAAATGTTTTTTTGCAGCTTTTTTGGGTAGAGCTTCACTTCGTTAGGTGCTCGGGTACGTGTTCAGATTCAGAATTGTGTGTCACTCTGTAATTAATTTATGCTAAATTCACTCAGAAACCGTTGGAGAGAATGGGCAATACGAAAGGCAAGCCGTTTTTTTCACCTCATATCCGGTAACCTCACATTTTTGTCGAAGTTGTGTTGAAATACACAAATTTTAACCATAATCTGCATTCGTCTCTCAGCGGCTATTTGAAAGTTGCACAGCTTAGCTCCTACTTCTGTAGGTTACTGAGGTACCAACGAATAAACAAATTTCGTGGTTCTGGTCGTAAATAATTTGTGTTGCATTAGATGTCCCAAATAGAAGTTGGATAACGTTTTGAATGGCCCTCAGTGGAAAAGATCCAACAAATTCTTAGGGAAGAGTGAAACGATTTGCAAACTTAATCTTCATTGTTGCTCATGGCCGATTTTAAATCGCCTACGGACGAATTAACGATCCCGGTAAAATAGATTCGGATACATCGTAAACCCGACGCACTGCGTCGTTAGTTTTTTCTTAACCGACCGGAAACCTTCGTCAGACTGCAGCAAGGATATGCACTGTCGTGATATTTAATTAAAATTATTCTAAATGATGGATATTTTGGGTATCAAAAGAAGTTCCTGCATCATAATTCAGAACAAGGAAAAAGCATGTATTTCATCATCATTCATCAAAAATTCCTTATGGCACGTGTGATGTTCCGTGCAGGGAATACCGAAATTGTGTGTACCACAATCGGTGTTTGCTAACCTTGTCTTTTCCACACATGGAAAAACTCTTTCTGCTGCAGAAAACGCATGGCAAGTGTATGATTGTAGGGACATAAGCATAGCGGTTAGATTTTTTTGGCTTTGGTGCATCCATGATTTTGTTTTGAGGGTCAAGAGCGTCAGTCGTTCCACACAATACCTTCGCAGTTATGCAATACTGTGCTCGCAGTGGCGTAGTGGGTAAATGCGTCGACCCCCACGCAGAAGGTCTAGGTGCGATACCCAGACGCGTTTTTTCACGGGACAATCTACGAGTTGCTGACAACATTCACGGAGTATCAATTGTCTTTGAAAAGCTTCTCAAATCTCGCCGTTCGGCAAAAACCTGTAGGTCAGTTTAACTCGTAAGATATGAGTAATTGTTGTAGAAGCTCGCCCCTAGTCCCTTTTGGGCTGTAGTGCCATTCAATTATTTAGTTATGCAAGACTGATAAAAGAGAGAGCCTTTCCCGACTAGTTAGTCATCTGAAAGAACGCATACTGTGCAACATTAGTTTGCACGCGGTGCACTTTAATCCAGCTAGACAACCCTTCAGATAGAAATTTCCAACGCAGCTAAGCAAACGTGATTGGATCATCGATCAATTGACAAGAAGGCCACATAGGATGTACTTGGATTATCAACAGTAGCGCGGGTAGTAGGCGCATCAGCCACACGAAGCATCCGATAGAGAGAAGCTATTTCTATGAGGTTTGAAACAGTAAGGTAGTATCCCACAGGAGATATCGTAAAGCGATATGAATGAATCTACGCTGAACAGCTTCGATTTGTAATGAATCGGACGTATGGTAGGGAGACCAAATGTGGCAATTTCGGGGGTTGGAGATTTCTGTGGAGCACTGTTTGACGAACTGTGGGTAGAGACGGCTTCTTTTACGCAAACTTAATTTCCGAGCCATGGCTTTGGTGGTAAACCTCTTGAGATCAATGCCGAATCATATCGTTTCTTAGACCCTGAATTGTCCTTGGCTCAATGATATATATCTTTCCTTTTAAATATCCCGAAAGAAGGTAACAAATCACTTGCTCGTGGCGGCCTATTAACATCGCCAAGACGTGAGATAGCAAGGTCATGGAATTGCTTGCGCAAAAGAGTCATTGTTTCGTTGGATGTGTGGCAAGCGGCACCATTCTGTTGGAAACACATATCGTCTAGGTTCATATCCTCAACTTCTGGCCACAAGAAGTCTGTTATCAACTCACAATAGCCAACACCATTCATGGTAACTGCTAAGCCGACTTGATTTTCGATGAAGTACGGCCCGATGACGGCGCCAGTCCATGAACCCCACCTAATAGTCTATCTTTGTCTGTATGTGTTGGCTTTTCGAGAATCACTCCTGAATTCTCACACAAAAATGATAACTCTGCTCCTCAACAAATCCAATCTGAGTTGAAATCCAATCACGAAGTGCCCGAAATGCATTTTGCTTCGAACAACCATTTTCGCAAACTTCTTTAACAATCTTAACGCGCTGCTCATTTGTGTGGTTGAGTTCGATAAAAAACTAAATCGAAGAAATGTCAAACTAAGTTGGGCAAAAAAACGAATCCTTAAGTTGTGACTTACAATTAAATTGTGCCTTATGTTTGGACCACCCTTTCGGATAAAAGTATGCAAATTTCGAGAGAAAGTTAACAACAAGGCACGCTCAAGGATTCAGATTTCAATTAAATGCTTGTGGGAAACTGGTAAATTGTAGCAGAGAAAGCTCTCTGTTCGATTAAGGTTAAGTCTTTTACGGACAGAAGTAACCACTTAAAGGTCTGCTTAAGTGACTGCTCTAACACGTGATTGTCCGTTCAAAAATAATTTTGAAAATCAAAAACCTTCCGTAATGTGAAAGGCGACTTAAACCACCCGAAACCAGATCTTCTAATTGATTAAATCCTCCGTAGCCCACATTCAAGCGCAGTCCGAAGCTTAAATGGCCCACTTCTCACAACATTGCATGCAAACCAAATTCACTCAGCACGAGATTTTCTGCACGCGACCAGTAATTTGATAGAGCAATCAACTCAACAGTCACATGATTGCCTGTTTGAGGAGAGGGCATCAAATTGCGGTTAAATTGTTGGCTTCACACTCGCAGGATCCTTGTTCAGGCAAAAAAGTAAACAAATTCGATTTTTTGAAACCGGTTCCCATTTAGAGGCGCCACTGAGGCTGTAGCCTGCAGTATGCAACCTCACCCACCTTGGTCCACTTGGCTTGACGACAGTCCTTATCTGACCATCTCCTGTCGACCCAGTGAAATTGCAAATTTCTCTTACCAAACAAAATACCCGTCCTGAAGTGACACCTGCTGAGCAGCACCTAATCCAACGCGTTGTCTGGTCTTCGTGCACAGTAATTAAGAAAAAAAAGGCCACAGAAGGATGTCGATGTGCAATTTATTCAAGCAAAAGCCAAGCAAGCGAAAAAAAACCAACAATCCACCTTCGCCCCGTTTGTACAGCAGCGATGGGGGCTGGGGTATGGAAGGAACCGATTCGCCAGCAAGGACACGATCTGAATGTACGCACATTGTGGGAGGTTTCACTTTTAATCGTACGTACGCTGAGTGACCTTAATACAGATTATCTGATGGGAGTACAGCACTAGCTGCTCACGGTTGATGAAAGTGGAACAGAGGTGACTCTTGATTATTGTGTGAAGAAGATTCAGTGCGCGATAGTCTATCGTTTGAGGGGCCGAAGGCGACACTATGCCTTGCAAACTGTTTCTGTATCTCGAGCACCAGCTGCCGTGGTTAGGGATAGAATGAATGCCGTGATTCCGATGTGAATGGTCTTCCGATAGCATTACGATAAAATGCAGGAGCTTATTTGGGCCTTGTAAGTGGTCGCTTTGAATGCGAAGGGGGTCACTTTAGAAAGTATGTCCTGGAAAGAAGAGAACATTTTACGTATAAACGAAGGACAGGTTTTTGTCTGGATTCTGTGTCAAATTATCGAGCAGTGGATGGTTTCTTTGCACTCGGGAGCAAGTAGATCATCTGGGAAAGGTATCTTAACTTGCATTTCGTTTTCTTGAACGACTCTTGTACTTGCGTCGCTTTTTCTTAAATCATTGTACACTGGCCTGCTTTGTAAATGATATGGAGTGGGACGCGGGTAAAGGAACTCAGCCTGTTTCTGGACTGCGGTAATGATTCAAAAAGTTGGAACAAAGTACGAGAGAGGGAAACTCAGAAGATTAGAAATTCAGTGCTCGCTGTGGTAAAGTTGTGGTCTCTGACGTAAACTTTAATCCAAGAACCTGATTGATAGCCCAATGACACACAGAATTAATGGAAGTTTTCATACCAGTTGCAACGCAATTTTGCCATCTGTCAAGTGATTCATTTTTAGTTCGGCTTGGCTTTCAACAAGAATAGACTGCCGCGAGACTTAGATTTAGTCATCAAAATGACTGAAAAAACGGTCTGTTTGGTGTGCTTTCTGAGTTGGTGAAATTATTAGTCCGTACCTCTTTAAAATCGAAGCAGGCCAGGCCAACGGTGACCCCTATAGACCCATGATTACTGACATTTTTGTTCAGCAATTGAACAACCATGATGACCCGAAACTGTGTTTTCAACAAGACGGCGCAACATGTCACACAGCTCGTGCCACAAGAGATTTATTAAAGGAGACGTTTGGCAACCGCATAGTTTCACGAAACGAACACTCGAATTTGCCTCCCAGCCTCTTGACTTTTGTCTGTGGTTTGTGTGATATGTGAAGTCACTAGTTCGAGCCACTAAGCCCGAAACAATTGACAACTGGAATCCCAACATTCTCTCTCCTCTGTAACTCTTCAAGTTCCTGCAAGCATTGCGACGCTAGTTTTCGTCCGAAGTACTGCGAGCGCCATTAGTTATATCCCAGTTATGTGTAGCGCGTATCAATATTGATTTGAACAGAAATGTCAACAGGGGAAACTTTCTTTTTCTTGGTTCCCCACGGATTCAAAGCAATTAGTGCTGCCCCAGCTTCTGCGAACTTAAAAACATTCTTTTGGAAACTGAATCTCTCTCAGAAACAGCCAGAACTAGCCTTTCGACTAGTACATCGAATTGGTACTCTATTTGCAGGCTCATTTTACAAGAACCTCCGCAGTAGCTCCATGGTCGCATAATGCACAGGTATGCCAAAATTAGCTTTGCGTGCTTTCTTTGTCCCACGTCAAGTTTTTTTGGTTTTTATCTACGCCACTATCCCGTTGGTGATTATTATATTTATAATAATAATTGAGTGGCACTTCAGCCCACAAGGGACCAGGGCCTAGCTCCTACAAAATCTACGCGTGCTGTGCGTGCTACTGTTCTCTCACGAGTAGAAGGAAGTGAGAAGTTTCGTCTTTACGTCTTTACAGGAAGGAATAAGTTTGGTTTTATCCTCGTTTATCCCAAGACTAGGTCCCTTTGCCTGATGTTCAAATGGGCAACCATGTTTTTGTCATCTGTGTGGACCATCTCATTTGAAGAAGTGTGCCCTCAGTAAGAGCATTTTCAGTTGAAATTTGAAATTATTACCCAGCATCGCATATCGCCTTGGAAAAAAGCGGTCCAAGTTAGAGGGTTCGAAAATTGCCTCTGCCCTACTCTCGAATTCAGGCAGTTTTCCTGGGACCTCAAATACGTCCCAGCAAGATCTTGTGGCGAACTTTAACCCATATTCAGACACTTCCGCACTAATTGTCCCTTTTCTTAGTTTTTGCTGACTTCAAATATGTGAAGCATAGACAGGTGGCTATCCATTGGGAGTTCCCCCTTACACAACAGGTTATGTCCGTCCCGCGAGATCTAGAGGCTTATGCCTTTAAAATCGATTAGCGAAAAAAAAAGATCCTGAAAAATTCTCCTCTGTGTACAATCATAGGCCGTAGTTGTAGGAGCGGACTAAAGTGGGAACTCGCCCTTAACGTGGAATGACAGCCTTTCTCGAATCCAGTTCGCCTCTGAGTCAGCTGCGTTCGATTTTTCACTGAATTGGACAGAAGTCAAAATGCAACAGGAATGTCCTTGATAAGCAAAAAAAAAACGCTTTTCCCACCAAAATTTTCTAAAAATGAAAACTACTGCCGAAACCCTTCCACCAGAACATCGTGCTTCCAATTGCCCACGGGCATGTAATTGAATTCCGCGTAAGGAAGCCCCAGAACAGCAGACAGTTGTCAACATGAATACACACTCTCGCCACAAACTTGATCACTTTCAGTCGAGAGTCCTCGACAGCAGGTGCCTCACAACTATGACACTTGACACTGACAAAGTCTCAGCACTGGCTCTCCCACATAATCGGTGTTTAGTGTCAAAGAACTTGAGACAAATTAACCCACGTCGAACGCACAAATGAGTGTCCTCTAATTGTTGCAACACTTTAGGTTCCGCACTCCTCGGGGCCCCATTCATCTGGCTCTGTGAAAATTCACTTCAGTAATCTTCATTAATCCATTTAATGCGATGCAGGGTTTCCCAAACACACTCCAGCACATTCAATCCAATTCCCGTTCAATCAATTCAAATCCATCTAATTGAAGAGCGAAGGTGGAAGGCACAACACCCGTAAACCCAAACTGAATTGCAAAAAAGGCTCTTCAGGCCCTCTCAAGGCACCATCCAGACCCTTTTCTCCCCCACGTCTGGCATAAAGAATTAATTCAAATCCCGTTTTTGCAGGGAAATCACCTTTCAACTCGCACGGGGGCATAAGTATCCGCATCACAAAGAGTTTGAAAGGGAAGAAAAAAGCGAGGGAAAATTGTTCGGTTTCCTCTTTTCAGTGTGGTCCGCCGCCAACGCCAACGCCACTGCCTCCGACCCCTCGTCCGCGCGCCGTCCCTCCCCGCACAAGTCCTAGGGTGCTATGTGTTTGAGTTATTTGGAATGCAAATTCTCAACTAACATCATTCGGATACACTGTGTGGAGCTTATAAATTCGAGTGATTCCCTTCCCCCCAGGGGTTGCTCTCCTCTTTACCAATCTGAAAACATTTCATGAACTTTGCTCCGGGGAGTCGTTATTTTCGAATTCTAAATTTTATAGTTTTCAACCGTCCACGATTAGAATAATAAGTGCTAGGGCATTTCGGGGGCGGACTCCTGGTGCGCCTGTACACACAATTGCCGGCACACGCAAGCTCTTTTATTTCGAATTGTAAGGAGGTCTTTAATGGTTATTTTTATTTTGAATTTTTCATTGCCCACACCGGGAATGCGGTCCTTTAGCAGTTGGGCTGGGTTGGGGGGAGCAAAAAGAACGCTGATAGGCGTGATGGAGAAGAATGTGATTTTAACTGCCAAATGAACAAAGGAGTCTGAAGTGGAGGGGTGTCTTCTTTTCTTCTTTCCCCCCCGTACTGTTCACTTATTAATCGAAGTGAGGTCAGGTCGTGACTTAGGATCCATCGAACTGGAATTTTACTGGCGGACACATTAAATTCCTTAGCTGCAAGGAAGGGGAAGTATGGTTCTCGGTTTTTTCTTTTGTTGTTTTTTATAACAGGCAGTTCTCTGCAGACCTTTTCTTTCATCCTTCAGAAGAGATATCAGTGGGTGACATATCCATGTCCGATTTTAAGTGGCTGCAATCTTTCCTTACACAAGTTGATGATTTTTAGTTTTTCTAGTGGGCTTAAAGTTCGCAGGTGCAGGTAGCTACGGATGGAAAAATTAAAGGCGCCCAAACATAAATCTTTCTTCTGTCATGGCCTTTGTGTAGTTTTTCTCAGTTTGCCGAGTGACTGAAGGATCTACTTTTGTCCTTTACATTTTAATTCTGATAATTTTGCCAGATACTTGTAAGCTACTTTTCGTCTATCGTCCCAACTTGGAAGATGGCAAAAAGCAGTTTAGCACTGGGCTACACTTGGCGACCAATAAGCGTCTGTGGAAGGTGGCTGTACCCAAGATGGAGAAGGGCCTTAATTGCAAAACATGGGTGGATATCACCATTTAAGAAAACTCTACCAAATAATTTTCAATGGCCGCCGTGGAGTAGTAGGTAAGTGCGTCGACCATTACGAAGAAGGTCTAAGTTCGATTCCCGAACAGGACACCTCGAATTTTTTCACGGCACCACCTCTTTCGAGTTGCTAACAACACTCAAAGAGTATTAATTGTCTATGAAAAGCTTCTCAAAATTTCGCCGTTCGGAGTCGGCAAAAAACTGAAGGCCCCTTCTACTCATGAGAGAACAGTAGCTCGCATAGCACGAGTAGATGTTGTAGAAGGTAGGCCCTGATCCCTTGTGAGCTGTATTGGCACTCAATCCTTATTAAAGACTTAGCTGGTAGACGCCGTTTCGGGTAAGACCATACAATCGTTATGTTTAAGTTATAGGTGTCAGTTCTACCTCGAAGAAACGTAAATTTCTCAAAGATCTCAGTTCAAATTCGATGGGAAATCTGATCTTGGGAATAGAGGGCTTATTTTGTCTATCAATATAGCTAAGGCCTCAACCCTTAATACGATTGGCGCTACAGGACTCGTAATAAATCGAGCTGAGTGGAAAAAAGTGAAATGGCAGGGGGATTGTTAAGGATTTCAAAGAAAAGTGACTTGGATATATTCGCCTGCCTGTAGAGTGGAGAGGGAGACACAGTCTTAAATCTGTGAAGTGTACCAAGAAACACGAGTAGATTTCGCCCGAAAGGATTCAAATGGCCTCTGACATTGGCATATGGCTTCAATGAGAGAATAGATAAGCTGCTCAAGACAAGTTGGATTGGATAAATGGGGTAGAAACCTTAGTCTTCTATCTACCTGTAAGTGCTGTTCCATCATATGCTAAGTCGTGTGTTTAACGGTGGTTACATAGCAACCGTTTATTATAATATACCCATTGATGGCTAACCTAAGAATCTTCTCCGTCTTTTCAGCCTTTGCAAACAATAAAAAGATAGAGGCAAAACCTCTGGACTTAAACTCAAAAAACTCCGGTTCTAAGAAACCAAAAAGACTATGAACTTAAAAATTCGAAAATTTTCAAATACCGGAATCTCGCACCAATTCCAAATTTTACAACAAAACCAGACAAAATAAATACTCTTGGAAATCTGTCCAATTTCCCGAAACTAAAAATCGCAAAAATCCAAAATTCCCAAAAAGTATTTATAAATCCGGAAAGTGGATATCAAAAGAAGAGTTCAACAGAAGTGACCAGATGTTGGCTTTTCCAATTCATATTTGGGGCTGCTGCAGGACTCGATGTATAAGGATTTGTCGGAGATTTGACAGAATTGTCAAGTTCTATGATTTCGAATCTTTGGTCTTTTCGGGATTTTAGTCTTTTGAGGATCTTAGGCATTTTGCGAATTTCGGTCTTTGGATTCTGGTCTTTTCCGGTATTTGATGTTTTCTGTATCCTGATCTCCTTGGGATTTTGATAGTTTAAGTATTTTGGCATTTTCGTAATTTAGTTTTTTTTTGAAACTCTTGGTATTTTCGGGATTTTGCGCACCTTTCGTTTTTTCGATTTTAATCTTTGCGGTGTTTTGGTCATTTCTGTATTTAAGGTATTTTGGAATTTTGACCATTTTTCGAATTTTGGTCTTTACGGGATTCTGGTCTTTTCTGTGTCCTGATCTTCTTGGGATTTTGGAATTTTCAGCATTTTGGTATTTTCGTAATTTTGTTGTTTTCGAAATTCTTGGTATTATTGGGATTTTTTCCACCTTTCGAATTGTGGTCCTTGCGGAGTTGTGGAGTTTTTTGTGGTATTTTATTTTGAAATTTTTAACATTTCTGTTTTTCTGTTCCCTTGGGGTTTGTAGACTTTTCAGCATTTTGGCTTTTTGGAGATTTTGGACTTTTCGGTACTTGTCGCATTTTGGGATTTTGTTTTCCGGTACTCGGTTAATTTTTCATTCACTTCATTTTGATGTGTTTGTGATTTTGTGAATTTTTTATTTTGGCCTTTTTTGTATTTTGGGTTTTATTGATCTTGCCGGGATCATGGATATTTTGACATTTTTATCTATTCGGAATTTTTGTCTTTTCCGTGTTCTTGCATTTTTCTGATTTTGGTCTCTTCTGCATTTTGGGCATTTGTGCCTTTTGTCATTTCGGACTTTAGATTTGTTGCCTTCTCCTTCAACCCGCAACAACTGTCCTCAGTTCAGTGATTCGAAAATGCATGCACCTGAGTTGGAAGGTAATTTCCTGCAAACACTTCACAATCGACTATTGATTGGTCGATTTCAGTGGCAAAACCAGGTTAAACCAGGCCACTCGCTCTTCCAGAAAACAACATGGACAACTCTCATGGAAAAGATAAAATCCAGTTCACAATTGCTTCCCTTTGCCCCACATCGCCTAGGTCAGAACTTCGCACACATTCAAAAACGAAACGAATAGAAAATGGAAAAAATAAAAGAAAAAAACAAAGAAAAAGAAAAATTAGAAGTGAAACTCCAGACCAGTTTACCACATAACCAACCAACCGTTAGTTCTGCGAAATTAATTAAAGTGCCTTCAAGTGGCTGGAGGTGTAGCGGTTCATGCAGCCCATTCAAGCAAGAACCGCCTTCCACATGTGTGAACACACAACTTCGGTCTGCAGCAATCACCGCTTCACAGCCCAAAAAGGACTTGAAGGCTTGCGTCCAATAGCAATGCAGTTCCCATGCTGGCAGGGGGTATCAGGTGTAAATCTGTTTACTGTTCAAAGTTAATTAGAGATGAACAAAACAAATGGTCGAAGGCGAATCGGGAGTGCTGCTCATCGAAGCTCTCCCGCTCCTGCCCGGGTGTTGTGTTGTGGCATGAATTCGTAGTTTAGCACTCCCAAGTGCTGCATAAAACACTCCTGCCGTTCCGCGTCCTGCTTTCATTTCTTCTCTGCATTTTGCTTTTTTTTTACTTTTGTTTCGGTTAAGCGTGTCCATTGTTTCTTCTTGCACTTTCCCCGCATTCCCATGCAAAGCCAGTCTAGGCGGCGAGGCACTTCTTATTTCTTCCCTCCGCCGTCCTGCATTCGGGACGAGTGTGTATGTCTGCTTTGGTAAATGTTCCCCTTGAGGATACGTGTGTTGTTCTCTGGATATTGTCTGGTTCATTGGCTTCAATACTGCTGCAAGGAGGATGAGATACTGTTTGCAAGCTCATCGAAAGTGTGCAGGTTTTTTCTTTCCACTGCGCTCCTTATACTTGGCTGTGCATCCTTGCTTGAATAAAACCGAAAAAATGTTGCAGGGATCATGTGTTGTATGTTTCTTTGTTTTTACCCCTATTTCTGGACGAGCACTTCTGAAAGCCATGCAATGGGAGAGGAGGACAATGAATCAAGAAACGTTTGCCATTCAATTTTTTACCCAGCTAGCGAACTGTAAGGCATACGGTGAGGTGTGGGCCAGGGACGATCGTCCTGTACGGCGGGTAGTTTTCCTCTCCCGAAAAGGAGATAGAAGGAATTAGGTTCGGTTTTCTTTTTAAGCAATTTCCGACGGAGGACTCGATTAACCCCGATTTGACCTCAAAGGCTGTTCCGTATTGGTTTATTCTGCTGAACAGATTTGCAGTCCTGCTTCGGGCAGACCAAGGGATTTCGGTGAATAATGAAAATCTCATTTCTTACTGCATTGGGATATTGGATTACACCAAAAACTGCTGTCAATTGGAGGGCGTCGGACTTAATGCTTGAATGATGCAAGAAAATGTGAAAAATGCAAGAAATGTTACTTTTGAGACTGGAAATGCCAGTGGTGGGGTCCTTTGGAGACATCCCCCCAGTGTCGTATGCAGTGGCATACGTGGTCGGTGTTGCGTTACCTTATTTCAAAGAACAAGCGCATCCATAAGACATGTTTCAGTGCAAACTCAGTTTCTCCGTTGTATCGCGGTTATCGACGAACGATGATGATCCACGCCAAGTTGCTCAGAAAACGGATACCACAAAGGTTAATCCACCACTTCCTATTGGCAAGCAGATTGATGGTACGAAAGATAGCGAAGACAGTGGGCAGCTCAAAATGTCGGGTGTGTACAATATCTGTATGCGCGATGGCTGCCGCGATTGCTTACTTCAACTGACAACAGTGAGAGCAAAGCAGTGATTGACGGTATTTAAGCACAATTCAAAGGAGTTTCTGCGTCGTTGCATGCGGATCGAGAAAACATGAATCAAACACACAGTGGACTTTACTAGGCGAATGTGATCCGATGAAGGCGAATACTGTCCTATCGTCCGGAAAGGTGATGGTCACTGTATTCTGTGACTTCAAGAGGGTGGTCTACACTCACTACCTGGAGAAGCGCCAATCGGTCACAGGAGGCTACCTACATATATATATATACATATATATATATATATATATGTATATTGCGCTGGTTCGAATACAGAATAAGTAAGCAGAATAAGTGGCCTCAATAGACGAAGAAAAATGTGATCTTTTCATCAGTTCACACCTCCATCTACCGCCCTCAACAGATTCGGTTTCTTTCTATTTCCAAACTTAACAAAGTCCCTCGTCGAGTAAAAATATGAGTCGAAAGGCTGCAACATCCAAGATGCCCCATCGACGAAACCTAACGCCCTAAAGGTGAACTGTGCTTTTTATTGGCACTCAAAATACGAGTTTCAAATTTTGGGTTTTGCAAATTAAAGATAATTGTTATTCTTAATGCGAATAATCAAGATTACGCTGTATGGACGATTATGGTCTCACGCCTCTTTTGGAAAAGTAAAGGGTGATTTTTTAGAAGCTATAGGCAAGTTGTTAAAAAAAAAACACATCAAATTTAGAAAAATACATGGAATCTGTATTTGAATCGATAGTACGGTCCATGTAATTTAATGTTTGATAATTATTTCATGCGAATGTTGACCTTGACTGCGCCTCAATAGGTCCATCCGCTTAGTCCAATTTTGGACTTTCTTTCCAACATTTCGGCCGGTATCTCACGAATAAATGCCTCAATGTTGTCTTCCAATGCGTCAATTGAAGCGGGCTTGTCTGTATAGACACAACATAGCCCTCCAAAAAATATTCTAAAGGCGTTAAATCGCAAGATCTAGGCGGCCAATTGACCGGTCCCGAACGTAAACCAAAATGCTCACCGAACTCGCCTTTCAATAAGTCTATTGTTGCGCGTGCATTGTGGTATATGGCACCGTCTTGTTGAAAGCACATGTCATTCAAGTCAAGCTCTTGCATTTTGGGCAAAAAAAAGTTGGATATCATCTCACGGTAGCTCTCACCACTCACAGTTACGTTACGATTCGCATCATCTTTGAAGAAGTACGGTCCAATGATGCCACCAGCCCATAAACCGCACCAAACTGTGACTTTTTCTGGATGCATTGGTAGCTCTTGCAATGGTTCTGGTTGATATTCACTCCAAAATCGACAATTCAGCTTATTTACGTACCTATTGAGCCAAACATGAGCACAATCTATCGGTGAAAAAGTGGATCTTCGGCCAACTCTCCAAGAGCCCATTCACCAAAAATTTTACGTCGTTCTTCTTCAATTCTTGCACCAGCTGTATTTTGAAAGGCATCACACCTAAATCCTTCCGCAAAATTTTCCACGTTGTTGAGTAACAGAGGCTCAATTGCTACGAACTGCGACGAATCGATAATTGATGATCATCAGTAACACTAGCCGATACAGCTGCGATATTGTCTTGTGAAGATGTTTGACAGTGAACCAAAACACGAAACTTGCGTCAGCTGTTTAAACCAGTGTTACCAAAAAGATAATAACTAAAAAATTACACTTTAGTTGTGCGAGAGTGGTTATGAACACCTTCAACTTTCCTTCGTTACTTAAAAAAACTCATGTGAATTTTGGATGTTATATTGTAACCCAAAATTAACTGTTCAAAAGAAAATCCTAAACCCAAGCCAAGCATGTCGCCTTCTCCACAATGTGAAATATTGATAGTTTCAATTAATATTACCGGAGGTATCACATTTTAGTGACCGCCGCAGCATAGTGAGTGTGTGTGTTGATTCACGGGCCTAAGGTCCCAGGTTCAATTCTAGGTCTGAACTAAACTATTAGTTCTTTGAAAATCATCTTAAATCTCAGCGTTTTTGTTTTTGCTTATAATTGGTGCGCTCTAAAAGGACGGTTTGGCAATCTTAAGTGACCGATATAAAGTCGCACCACTATCGAAGTTATAGAGGAGGAGGAGGAGAGAGGGAAATGAGTTAACAATACACATTGGTTGTAAATGCCTGTGGATTGTATTGAGGGGGAAAAGTTGTGCTGGGAAGAACATTCCATTTGCGTGTGGTGCGGCTGAAGACGAAGTCTCTAAACTTAATTGTGCATTCGAAGGTGGGCTTAAAGGTGAATGGATGGGCATTCCAAGCGAGGCGAGTATTGCGGGTAAATCCTAGAAGGGGAGTAATGCAACCTCTCTGTGTTGAAGAACTGTGGCACGGACAACACGAAGCTAGGCCAGGTTGTAGGGCCACTGATCTATTATTATTATTATCAGATTTCAGAGCCACTAACCAACAATTTGTAACCAAACTGAACACCCGATATTTATTTTCTGACCTGATCCCTATCTCTATACTGTAAGCTCGGAAAAATGAACTTCCCCGTGTGTATGAAAAGTGGATGAACGTATTTATTTTAAGTTCCCATATTTAACCAAAAAAATAAACATAACAAACTAAATAAAAAATGTTTTCTTTTATTTCGCAGGTACGTAACTTAACTTTAAGGTCTAGGATACATGAAGAGCATTGGTAAATATCGTAGAGAAAATATATTTCCCATACGCCTCGATATGCACGGTATTCGAATTGTAACAAACATTTTTCCTGGTCGCCGTAGAGTGGTGGTAAGGACTTCGACGTCCACGCAGAAAGTCTAGGTTCGATTCCCGGACGGGACACTTCGCATTTTTTCACGGAACCACCTCTTTCGAGTTGCTGACAACATTCAAGGAGTACCAATTGTCTATGAAAAGCTTCTCAAATCTCGCCGTTCGGTGTCGGCAAAAAACTGTAGTTTCCTTCCACTCGTGTGAGAACGTTGATAAATGCTTTCTTAAAAAAGAAACAAACACTGCCTCCTCCGAAACTTAAATCCCCAGCATGATGATGTGGGCATTCAGCGGCATTTGTGCGTGTTTGATTCAATCTCTTTTTGATGAGAAATTCCTTTTGTCTCCTTTAGGGGTAAGTTTTATGTGTTAGCTGCTTCCTCAAAGGGTATCTGGAAGTGGAAGAGAAGATGCAGCGATGAACTCTATAAACTCTAGGGTAGCATGTGCATAGCCAGACGTCAACGAATACATTTCTTAAGATGGATAGGCCATGCAGAACGCATGGACAAAGTAGGTCTGGCCTTAAGAGTTTTTGAGTACAAGCCAAAGCAACAGAGAGTGCCTCAGTCTAGAATGACTTAAGCGAGCGGTGGAACAAGTCAATCATCTTAACAGATGGCATACGATCATGCTAGACTGATTTTGTAAAGGACCAGGTCTGCAGGGAAGTCCACCATCGACCAAATCTTCACAGATTCTAGAAAAGACGCAAGAAGTGCAAATCGACACTCACCACCTATTCGTCGATTTCAAAGCCCCATATGACAGTGTGCATAGAGACGAGGTATGCAGTGTCTAGTTTTGGCATTCCTACCAAACTCGTCAGATTGTGTAGGATGACGATGGAGAACTCTCACTGCTCCGTCAAGGTCGGGAACAAACTCATCGAGACTTTCAATGTCAAAAAAGGTTTTAGACAAGGCGACGCACTGTCATGTGACTTTTTTAACATCATCCTGGAGAAGATCGTGCGTAACTCACAGGTCAACACCAGAGGTACGATCTTCCAAAAGTCAGCTCAATTGCTAGCTGATGCCAACAACATTGACGTGATGGGACAAATACAGCGAGCCCTCAATAAGGCACTGAAGCGGAACCGGCTAAAATGGGTCTAGTGTTTAATGAGGCTAAAATAAAGTACATGATGTCATCAAACAAGGACGCGCAACATTTACAGAAAACTTCGAGATAGTCAAGGACTTCGTCTACCTCGGCTCCGAAGTGAAAAGGGTCAACAACACAAGTACCGCAGTCAAACGCAGAATCACTCTTGCCAATCGTTGTTTCTTTGGGTCCAAGATGCAATTGAGTAGTAAAACCGTCCCTCGAAGGACTAAGCTTGCTTTATATAACAGTTTGATCATCCCAGTCCTACTTTATGGCGTGGAAACCTGAACGTTACTAAAAGCGGATGAAGAAACCCTTAGTCTTTTTGTGAGAAAAGTTTTGCGTAAAATTTGTAATTCTGTTTACGTCGAGGTTGTCTGGAGAAGAAGATTTAACGACAGACTCTATGGGCTGTACAGCGATATGCGCCTAGTCATGCGTCTTCGGATACAACACTTAAGATGGCTAGGCCATTTAGAGCGTATGGACACCACTGCTGCCGCCCGAAAAGTCCTCGAATCTGAGCCATTGGGACAACGCAACAGAGGATGGCCCAGGATAAGGTGGTGCACACAAGTGGAGAAGGACCTCAACCAACTTGGAATGCGCAACTGGCGGTAGCTGGCGAAAGATCGTGGTGGCTGGAGACGCATGTTGGTTGAGGCCCAGGTCCACCCCGGACTTTAGTGCCACAAGGAGATGACGAAGAAGATGTACTTGGCATACCACACAACTTCTCCCACCTTTGCCATCTTACATTAAAGATTCAAGGACAGTGTTTCACTTCTTGAAGAGGAATGGCCATTGTCTCCGTTTCTTTGCAGAGCGTACTTGTGAAAACTTTGACTGTGTCCCTAAAAAATAGGTTAGCAACATTAACTAGCATTCTGTTTCACATGCGGGTGCTGATTTTGTCCTGTATCACCACAAGTGACCGGACAATAGTTCCCTCAGAGTAGAGAACTGTCAATAGTATTGCCAACTGCGAGCAGGGATAATCGAGAATTTTTTCATAGAAAATTTGGTATTTTTGAATTTTACCTCATCTTTGAGCTTCTCCAAAGATGAGGTGATGTAAAAAAAATGGAATCCGGATTGTGACTTGAAACATTGATCCCCTGTAGTAGGTGTGTGTCATTTCGAACTTGAACTTCGCTGTAAAAATCAGTCAAACGTATCAACTTAACCGTGTTGTCACTCTCAAACAACACTCAGTTTCATGTTTGATTCATAATCAAGTGATTAACCAAGGACCGCAAGGACATCATGAAATCCTTTCCGAACTCGTAGTTAATGAAACGACCACAGAAGCGTTGTGTAACTTGAATTGACTTTCTCCATCGGCGCAGTTGTGGTAATTGTACTAGGACTCAGGTCGAATAAATTCCTTCCCAGGACAAAGAACATATTCCGCAAATAGAGCAAGACGGATCCGGTTCCAGCCGTTCTCTCAATGACTTCTGATCTTGGTAACATACATAAAACTGGACGGCGGTTGTGCCGATAAGCAAAAAGCACTTAATTCCTTTTGTTTTTCCCAACCCAACCCCCCCAGCCAACCACCACTAATTGAACTTCCTCTGCAAAGTATCAAGATAAACGGAGATATGGCTTAGATACAGATACGAACGACTCAAGCATCCTCGAAACATCACTAATTGGTGCCGCAGCCGACTCGTGTGCCAAATGGAATATGTCTGTTTGCGGTTGTACCTAGACCATGCCATCACGCCGCACACACCAACGCAAGCCAACTTAAATGTCGACGTGTTGTCTCTTATTAAATCGACAGGAACCGTTAATGAAATTGCGAAGAACGAACTTTCACATCCCTGATGGAAAATGGGTGTACACCGGTGGCTCCTTTGCCAAAGGCAATTCACCCACCCACCCTCGCACCCTGCCTCCGATATAATGAAGAAAAGAAATTCCGACGCACCCACCACCGCTTCGCAAAACGCTTCGCGTGCCAGAAGTTCACAATTCGCTTCAAACTGAAACAATGAACAACAAATGAATTGATTCAAAATGAATGTCAAATTAAAGTCGACCTTTTCTCATTTGGCACGACTTTCGCCAGCGTCAGAACTTGATTGGGTTTGGCGGCGGCGACGGCGGTGGCGGCGGCTGCTGTGCACTTAGATACTTAAGCGCTTGTGCGCTCTGGGATCAATCAGTCGGTGCTATGAAATATTTATGAGATAATTCGGAAAGAATTGATTGAAGCATGACCGTGAAGTGCTCGAACAGGGCTCTAAATGTTCATTAAAACGAATTCGTTTTCAGCGTCTTTGGAATTCGTGGGAACATGGTCTGTCAATCATTGTGAGAGGGGGGGGGCACAACCACTGACTGCCAAGTTTGTGAAGGTAGGAAAAGAAGCTCAGATACACACCGAACGTTCGAAATCTTGTCAAAGAGTGGCATTTTTGAGAAATTTGGCGCAAGGACGACCTAGAGGGATGTGCAAGCAACCCAAGTGTTCCATCAGAAAAAAATCTCTTATTTCCAGTTCAAGTACAATTAAATTTGGAAACAAAAATTACATCTGTCCGTTCGTTCAGGTAGACAAAACTATAACTTGCTGTTGGCGAGCATCCTGGAGCGCTGCAAACGGCAGTCGTTGAGGCTGTGCAGGCGATACTGCATCTCCGGTTGGACGACCTTCTCGTGCAACTTGACTTTGATTTCATCCAGCGACTGAACGGCACAGTCTGTCACGTCCGTGTTGATCGCTTCACCCTCTGCACACTCGGGACACTGTTGAGCGAGGACGATGTCGTTCAGATCTGTCGGCATTTCGCAGATCTTCTCCAGGTTACGAACGACGTAGAGTGTTGGCTTTAGTTTGGTGTCGCGCCTCTGCAGCACGTATACCCTTGCGACGATTTGGTTCAGTCGCTGTTCAAGGATCAAGAGGAACTTTCTGACGTTCATGATGTTGATGAGAGTGTGATCGCCGAGTAGACTCTGAAGGGGCGTTGCATCGGCTCGGGTGAGAACGAACATCTCCAGCAATTCTTTAAAGAATCCATTCAAGGTCTTGTCGCAGTGAAGTTGTTTCGCCTCGTATTCCTTGTTCGAAGCTCGTTGCGCGTCCAGCCGTCGCTCCAGATCGGCTATGGTGTCCACTTGTTTGTCCATTGTGGCCTTGTTGTTGGCCCGTAGGCGAGTTATCTTCTTGTACAAGTCGCTGAGGGCGGTGCTGAGCATGGTGATGTGGTAGTTCTTCTCGTTGGCGTAGTTGAAGTAGGAGTAGTAGAGACTCTCCTGCTCCTTGAAATTTTCGATCACCTTATCAACGGTCTGTGTGTTCGAATGCTTTAGGATTTTCTCTAGGACGTCATTGAAGAGCTTGATCTTCTTGGTGTGAGCCTTGCGGAAGATGTCCCTGCGCTTGTACTCCCTCGGCTCTAGGTCGGCTAGCTCCCGGGTCTGGTCCTTCTTTGCCAAAAACTCAAAGTTGTCGTTGTCTTGGGCAGTTTTTCTCGTTATGCCCTGCATCTCGACTTTCCGCAGCTCGCGGTCGTGTGACTCCTTCTTGTTGATGGCTATGATCTTCTCGTAGACGTTGATGTTGCTCTCGAACGTCATCTGCGCGTACTCCATCAGGTCGCTGAGGTACTTGTTGTCGCTCTTCAGCCTCTGAATCATCTTCGTGTAGAGGTCGTTGAAGAACGCCCTGAAGTTGTTCATCCGCACAATGTCCTCGCGGAGACGTCGGTTCGCGGCTGTGAAGCTGCACTCGCGCTTTATGCTGACCTCCAGCTGACTCTCGAGTATGTCCCTCGTACGACGGATCTTTTCTACATGTGCCTGATGTTGACTGTCCGGTATTGTCTTGCGGTTCAGGTCGTAAATGGCTTTGTCGATGCGTTGCAACTGCAACTCAAGCACTTGGACTTGGGTCTTGAGCTTTTTATTTTCGGCGGCTAGCGCTTCCTGGCAGGCCACATGACACTTGATGTTCCTGAGACGCTTCTCGTTCGTGCGTATGTGCGTGCGACCCGTTGCCACCCATATTTGCGCTTTGATGTCGTTCTTCTCCAGCCTAAGGCGGTCAATGCTTCGCAGGTAGCTGGCTTGTGCGATGGAGTCCTTGCGATTAAGGTACTTCGTGCTGATGATTTTTTTGTATTTGCGCTGCTGTCGCAGCAGTTCGCGTTGATGCGCCTGGTAGGTTTGGATCAATCCATCGCGATTCTGTGTGGGGTCCTCCTCCATTGTTGGCGGGAAAGTGATTGACTGCGGGTTCCTTCACACTGTACTGACCTCGCACGGAGGAAAGATGAGAATTTTCACAAAATTTTTGCAGGTCGACTGTAAAGACTGAGGTTCCTATTTTTTTTTCATATCGCCTCACCAAGGAGAGTGTCTGTTTCGTCGTCATGCAATGTTAACTGAACGCTCAGGTGGTGTTAATCAAGCTACTTAGGTTGCCCTGATTAATTGAAATTAATAATGCACAAAATCAAAAGGGACGAGACGCAAATTGCAGACAAGGGGTCATCCTGCGGCGAACGTGACAAAGACATTGTCCGAAAAACATGACAGGGCAGCACTGGTGGCAAGTAATTCAACCACCCGGTCAGAGATTTGCGCTCAGAGTGCGAAGGACGCATGCAATCCCAGTTCCGAGTGGGGACTTATTTGAATTTTCCAGCATTAAAGCCAACTGCAGCCACCCATGTCACCTGGCCGAGGCCGTCCTCAACAGGTGGCTGTGAGCGTGTTAATAAACTAGAAATGGATATTGTGTTTGAGGAGCGTGCAGGCCATTGTGGGCTGTGTGTGTCAGGTCGGTCTTATAAATGGATTACAACAGTGATTATGAGTGATTGTCACTGATTACGGAGATGTATTAATGCTAGTTTATGTGCTTAGGGAGCCATGTGTGCACAGTGGGCAGGTGGATTTCGCTCATGAATTAATGGTTGTGCAGATGGATTCGGTATGAATGATTGCTTTGTGGGCCCTGCACGGTATCTAGATGATGCAAATTCGATTTGGTCATATTAAGCGTGTATGTGCAGTGATGTTATCGGTGCCGGGGCGCAGAGAAGTTTATTGAATTGTGTGCACGCTACTGGAGCATTGATTTGTCAATGGCCGTCAATTTTATGACCCCACTCATTCGCAAAGGGAGTTTTTCCACTGTGGACAGTAAGTGGTGTAACTGGAGCATAGTGTAGGTCTTTTTTGTGTGAGTAGCAGTCGTGGATTACGTGGTGGAGGAGATTGACTTTCCTACAAGAGCTATTTTATGTGTAAGCCCAACATCTTACTTCTCCGATTTTTGTCTATTACTAGAAAATGCTGACAGCATCGAGAAGGCATCTGACTATGTCGTAATTTGCTGCTATCATGCATGCAGAAGGTCACAAAGAGCAGAATCAAGTTTTTTGATATTCGGACAGACACTGTTTACCTTGTTGTCGATGTGTTCTTAGAGCTCATAATCAACTCTTATTGTTCGATGCAACATTGCGTTATGAGTGTCCTGTTCGGTTGCATGCGCTTTCTTGCACACTTCCATCAATCACGGTTTATGCTGGGTTTCTGTTATAAGAACTATCACATTTCTTAACGGCTTCTTGAACATTCCCCTTTGAAGGGGTTGTTTGTTCAAGCTGCGTTTCTGACTTAGCAAACTTGTTAGCCATCCGTTGCTACTTAAATCAAACAATCTCTGCTGTGTTTCTTGACTTTACCGGTTTTCGCCTCATCCCTTGTGCTTTATTTCTGCTGTTCTTTGGGATCCTGGTTTACATCAATGCATTGATCCGTGGCGATGTTGACAACATTGAAAGTCCAAAAAAAAATGGGGGCGAGATAGTTCGCAACTCTAATGGAGTATGTTACCGAGAAAGTATCTTATCGGGAAATATAATACCGTTGCACATTCATTCGACTTTTGCAGTTTTCCAGAAAACCGTGCATAACTCAGACTCGGAACTAGAACCACGATCTTCCATAGGTCTGTGCAATTCCACGCATATGCCGAACACTCTGATTTGGGTCCTGAAACTTCTCATCCTGCTCCTCCTCGCATATGCTGATGACAACAACATATTGGGAAGGACACAACGAGCAGTCCAAGGGCTATTTTTAAGTAGTAGTAAGAAGAAGCGGTTTAGGTTGAATTGGCGGTGATTGCAGGTTAGACGGTGTACATGTTATCTATAAGATGGGAACATCAGTGCTCATTTACTTCGACGTATTGAAAGGCTTTGTCTACCATACATAGACTCCAGAAATTACAAAACTGTAGAGTAAGGGTTCAGACGACAATTTCACTAAAGTCTTCTCTCGAAGAGCCAGACTTTATAATACTTCTCATCTTGTATGGAATAAGAGCAAAAACAATATCAAACTCAGACACCTTGAGAGAAAAATCCTACGACTTATGTATACGCAGTGCAATGCTAGGAAGGAGTTTGGATTAGAAATCTAAACAATAAACTCAATGGCAACGTTTTCAAGTGTCTGGACTCAAATGGCTAGGTCAGTAAATGCATGTTAAGGCTCTAACTTGGGGGACTTCTAGTCGAATTGAAAGTGTGGAAGGGTAAGATTTCACTTTTGAAGTTATGCCCGTTGTAAATGTTTTATCATCAAGTTGTGTGTATGAATATGGGGGCTCCCAGCCCAAGACCATGCTACTTGGAGAGCCGTGTTGACTAAGGCTCATGTCCAAACCGGGCTTCAGCGGCAAATAGAGAACGTCCAGCCCAAGACCGTGCTACTTGGAGAGCCGTGTTGACTAAGGCTCATGTGCAAACCGGGCTTCAGCGGCAAATAGAGAACGTCCAGCCCAAGATCGTGCTACTTGGAGAGCCGTGTTGACTAAGGCTCATGTCCAAACCGGGCTTCAGCGGCAAATAGAGAACGTCTAGCCCAAGACCGTGCTACTCTGAGAGCCGTGTTGACTAAGGCTCATGTCCAAACCGGGCTTCAACGGCAAATAGAGAACGACCAGCTCAAGACCGTGCTACTTGAAGAGGCGCGTTGACTAAGGCTCATGTCCAAACCCCGCTTCAACGGCAAAGTCGACGAATCTACAAAAATGTTTAAAACTTCTAGAACTGATGTCGAAACGGGAGCAATTATCATAAGTGAAGATCTTTCACTTTTGTCGGCGCGTGGCCGCAAACTATGCTGAAGTCTCCGAATTGAGCCTTGATGCAGACTGTCATGAGGCATTCACCTATGTATTCACTTAGGTCTGCCTCGAACAAAAGATTTCCACCTAATCAAGGACTTTCTTTTTTCTCTTTAATACTCGCCGTGGTGGAGATCGTAAACGTAGTACATGGCACCCGTGATCAAGTGATCAGAAGAAAGACTTTAAAGGATCAGCCTTTTACGGTTCTAGTTGATATCATCAAAAGTCGTTGCACCATCCGTCTTCTTTTTGAAATCAATTTCAATCAAGCACATGTTAGCTTTTTGCCATTTCTTTCAAAAACCGTTCCATTTCGTTGCATTTGAGCTGCGTTTCTCTAATAGTTCCGCATAAAATTCGCAGAGTGCAGAGATTCGCTCTCCGAAGTCACAGATCAAAGTTCTCCAACAGTTAATTCGCCAAAAGTTCAGTCTAGCTTACATTGGGGCAAGAAGATTCGAGCTGTAAGATCAAACAATCCGAGCATGTTCCTGCTAGTAAATAAAATCTCCCGGAGGAGAGATCATAATGACATTCAGTGCATTCGACTTGACAGGACAACAGACAACGCCAACCTACTTACGTCAGTTGGCATCGATCCAGATAGGGCTTGATAACGACTTCTTCGTAGTGGAAGATCCCCAGGAGAAAGTGTACACGGTCAACGAGACTCGTAGTCAGACCCACGACCTGGAAAACAGAGCCTTGCTGAACCACTTCTAACTTCGGAAGAAAATATGTCAATGGCGATACAAATAAATTTCTTTGCGTAACATCACGTGGCAATCAAAGTTCGACTTTCTTTACGTTGCCTCCTCGTCTTACAAAGCTGTCACATAGTTGATGTAAAATGCCTTATTGTGCTGACACCCTGCCACATTTTGAGGAGTCCTTGCGTATGCATGGCTATCAGATATCTCTGACGGAGTGGCCAAATGAATATGAAGTGGGGAACCTAACTCAACGCGGAATTTTTATTTTTGTATTGGAATATCAACTTGCTCTGAAAGTTTATTTTATCGCGAAATAGATTTATGAGCCTTGTTACTGACCAGCGGTCGCCGTAGCGTAGTGGGTAAGTGCTTCGACCCACACGTCGAAGGTCTAGGTTCGATTCCAGGAGTGGACACTTCGCATTTTGTCACTGCACCACCTTTTTCGAGCTGCTGACAGCACTCAGAGAGTACCAATTGTCTACGAAAAGCTTCTCAAATCTCGCCTTCGTAGTCGGCAAAAAACTGCCGGTCCCTTCTACTCGTGAGAGAACAGTAGCACGGACAATACGAGTAGTTGTTGCAGAAACTAGGCCGTGGTCCCTAGTGGGCTGCAGTGTCACTTAATTATTATTGACAAAAACGCCGTCGTTCTGATAGAAAATCGTTTGCTCTGGAACAAGCATACTCTTGCCTTTAGTAGACTGCGACGACTTCCCACGGAGATTGGCTCCATTCTTGGGAGAAGATAATACGCTGTCGAGCTCCCACTCTATCTCCATTCTTTTTAGGATAGAGTAGGAATTCGTTGACACAGTGTACTCGCATGTGAAGGCGTTTAAGTCTGCATGGGTCGGATTACATTGTTCACGTCCGGAAACTGTACAAAACCCTCAATATGGGCATATCTTCCACTTCCTGCTGCTCACCAATCAGACCTAGAATCTGAACCAATGCAGTAGATCAAAGTTCTGAAAGGAATCTCATGATTTATTCCAAGGACCAATTTATCTCCCCATTACTGAGGATGTATTGTCATCAGGATCTTAAATCCTTTCTGCATGCGAGATAAATACAAATAGGCTCTAATTTCTGCACAATTTGACTTTAGTTCGTGTCCTAGAAATGAATTGCCTCAGATTGGATTGAGAAAGATACGCATTTTAAACCCCGCAACCACATTTTTACACTCCTCCAACGGAACACAAAAATCTCACTTAACCCCACAGACAACTGTGATAAATTGAAACATCCGCTCTTGTACTTTACTTAAAAGCTTTCTCAGTTTACCGGCGACAGGGTTTTCTGTTTTTGCCCCACGTGTGAGTTATTATCTTGCAGATATGTGACCTGCAACCTCTGCGCGATATCACCTCCAATGAAGCTTGCACAGGAGAGAGTGTGCTTGTGCCCAGCATGATTCATAATGCATTCGCAAGCAAAACGGTGGTTCCTTCTCGCAGGACAGTGCACAGCTCTGTTTCAAACGATTGAATAAATTGCATGGATTCTCTCACCTAATTTGTAAAAGGGAAGAGATACAAAAAAACACACGTGAGATTTGGAAGTGTTTCCGGTTCTCCCATTGGAACTTTCCATATGACTAGTGAGAGTGATAAAAATTGGACTAAAAACTGGCAAACGTTTGTCCTTTGTCAGGCGGGAGTGAATTTAATTTTTCGTCCTTCTGGGAGACTGTGCAACGTTAACTACATCACACATCCTGTTGTTCGTGTTTTTTTTTTGCATTTTGCATTTTGTCCCTTTGCCAGTGAATTTCATTCCACCCCCACCTAGTGCTCTAATGTCAACGCGATATAACCCAACCCAGGAGGAAATGGATCTCAGTGCACTCACTTGCAGGCGGACGTTTGTGTGCTTTGTCGCGCATGCATTTGTGTGCCTGAATATTCACTGTGCTGTCAGTAGTTTGCCGTCTTTTTTGCATATCCTGTGATAAAGCTCCAAACATGTCATTCTGTGCTTATCGTTTGTGCAGTTCGGCGCGCTTCGACTTTAACAGGAGCGAATTTCTGAAATAGTTGCTCCTTAACAGGCATATGTGTGTACACTTCAAAGGGTAGCCTCTCCCCCCGACCTCTGTGTTCGTGTTTCTGCTTTTTTTTTTCAACTCTGTGGCTCCGCTGATTGTTGAACATAACGTCAAGTTTGAAGGAAAGAAATTAAAGCCTTCAGTCTGTGGAAGGGATAGACCGGTGCAAGTAGAAATCGAAAATTACCTTGACCCACATAAAAGTTCACTGCAACCAAGCGTACAAGCGACAAGTGACAACTCTGAACTTCCACGCGTGCACTGCTTAAGATGAGGCGCAAAATGATGTCAATTTTGAAGTAAATTCCCTCCGAAGACCGCCTTTGTAGGCTGTCGTAGAGCTCCACCCCCCTCCCCCGCACTAATGGATCTGTAAGTTCTTCCTTTGTCAGACTAACGAGGATAAATGCGGCAAAGAGAACAAAAACAGGAGAGAAAAAATAAGGATATCCACACGAGCATACTTGTAACGTGCGAGAGATGGAAAGAAATTACACTTAACCTAGCATACACACTTTTCACATTCTCCTCATTGGCACCATCAACGGGGCTGCACAGGCAGGGCAGAGCGGGGGCAAGGATGACTCGGCTCTAGCATCCTGACAATGATCCGCTGAGGAAGAGTTATCCGGCGTGGGTTGTTCGAATGACTGCGCTCGCACAAAGGAACAGACGTCCTCCTTGAGATACTCGTGTGCGGTTTGCTTTGCTTCTTTTTTTCCACTGGAATTCCATGCGATTTGTGGGACGGTGGTGGTATTTCGAGGGTAGAAGGCCTCGTACCAGACCCCAGTCAGGGCGGGAATGTGCTGCGATAAAATATTTTTCTGCGTTGTGTTTTTATTCGACTCTGCCTTCCCCCACCCCATCCACTCATTGACGATGATGCTGATGGTGATGATGATGGCGTTGTTGATGTTGTCTGATGAAATTTTAGGATGACGGGCACCCGGGGCATGAGCCTGTGAGTGATGGTCGGGCATATGGGGAGGAGGATGGGTGTCAGACTCTATCATCGAACATGTGAAGTAACGCACTTTGAGGGGGTGAGTGTCGATTCGAACAGATGTGCCTCTTGATGCTGCCTTCGGTTTTTTTGCTGCTGAAGTGTTTGTTGGCTTCGTGTTTGTTTTCGGATGCCAGTGAAAATTGGGGAATCGAGGCAGGCGAGCGGGCGAGCTAACGAGCGATGCTTGAGTGTATTAACGTGACAATCGATACGGAGCCTGTGCGGCTCTGCAACATGTGCCGCATACGGACGACGAAAGAGCTGTCGGATACAAGTTTTAATGGTGCAACTTCAGTGAAGTAAATAAACTGGAAGCTCAAACGCTCCGAAGGGTGCTCAAAGAGTGAGTGCTCTGAAGTTCTCGAAAACGAGAAGATACAAAATTAGCTGGTAATAAATTTATTAATTCCTCGAGTGCGTTTTCATGCAACGTATGCAAACGCTTCTGAACGGCTCCAGTGTCACTTCATCTCATTAAATGCACGTGCTCCAGCGTGGGTGTTGACACTGCTTCGGGTGGCGGGGGAAGCGAACCATTGAGGGGAAATATCGTAAATAACTTTGGAAAATTGAAAAAGAAGTGTGTATGGAGGAGCGATGCCTTTAATTCATGTCCCACTTTAGAACTTACATATGTGAACGACGACATGGGTCAGGAGGCTTGTACAAAATGTGGTTGTGAACAGACTTAGGCAACTACCCTTGACAGTACTCGATGCGACTCACATATACGCAGCCACAGCACTGTGTAAAATAATAGCACCACGTCACGTCTGAAGAGCGTTTTCGAAGGGAACACCGGTGATTCGATTTTTTTCGGCTATCTACACATGTGATGGTGGTTTTTTAAAGATAATATTTCAAAAGTGCAGCGATGTTAGCAAATTAAAATGGGTCGTGATGTGCATTGTACTCCCGAGAAACGTGCCTTAATAAAAAAATTGCTTATTAGTGAAATTGTTGGGTGTTCAAATAAAATGATCGCAAATGCCAAAAAATGCATTTAAACGGAAGAAAAAAAGGAAGAAAACGGAAACTAACCCCCGGCGATGAACAACAAATAGTAAGATTAGTTAAACGTGGTGGTTAACGAGGACAAAACGAAGTACATGCTGTCATCACAGAAGAACACACAACATCGACGTCTCGGACAGAGCGTCACACTAGGCAGCAGAAACTTCGAGGTAGTCAAGGACTTCGTCTACTTATGCTCCTTTCAGTACCGAAATCAAACGCAGAGTCACTCTTGCCAATCGCTGTTTCTTTGGGCTCAAGAGGCCATTGAGTAAAAAAGCCCTTTCTCGAAGGACTGAGCTTGCTTTATATAACACCTTTATCACCCAGCCCTACTATATGGCGCGGAAACCTGGACGTTACTAAAACCGGATGAGGAAGCCCTTAGTCTTCTTGCGAGTCAAGCGTCTCCGGATACAACGCTTAAGATGGCAAGGCCATGTAGAGCATACGGACGTCACTGCTCCGGCCCGAAAAGTCTTCGAACCTGAGCCATAGGGACAACGCAACAGAGGACGGCCTAGGCTAAGATGGCGCACTCAAGAGGAGAAGGGCCTCAACCAACTTGGAGTGCGCAACTGGCGGCAGCCGGCGAAAGACCGTGCTGGCTGGAGAGGCATGTTGGTTGAGGTTCAGGTCCACCCCGGACTGTAGAGCCACTAGAAGAAGAAGAAGAAGTTAAACGTAACCCCGTCTTATTAA
>CALYFP010000036.1:0-70076 GCA_944738645.1 Eristalinus sepulchralis
ATATTTTGTGAGTGGTTGGGACTTAGAAAAATGTTCACATATAGTGCACAACTGAGATATGCATGTTTTTTGACTTTGGTGGGATGGTATATTTTGTGAGTGGTTGAGACTTGAACAATTTTTCACATGTTGTGCACAACTGAGATATGCATGTTTTTTGACTTTGTTGGGATGACATATTTTGTGATTGGTTGGGACTTAGAAAAATGTTCACATATAGTGCACAACTCAGATATGCATGTTTTTTTACTTTGCTGGGTTGATACATTTTGTGAGTGGTTGGGACTTAGAAAAATGTTCACATATAGTGCACAACTGAGATATGCATGTTTTTTGACTTTGGTGGGATGGTATATTTTGTGAGTGGTTGAGACTTGAAAAATTTTTCACATGTTCTGCACAACTGAGATATGCATGTTTTTTGACTTTAGTGGGATGGTATATGTATTTTGTGAGTGGTTGAGACTTGAACAATTTTTCACATGTTGTGCACAACTGAGATATGCATGTTTTTTGACTTTAGTGGGATAGTATATTTTGTGAGTGGTTGAGACTTGAAAAATTTTTCACATGTTGTGCACAACTGAGATATGCATGTTTTATGACTTTGTTCTGATGATATATTTTGTGAGTGTTTGGGACTTAGAAAAATGTTCACATATAGTGCACAACTGAGATATGCATGTTTTTTGACTTTGGTGGGATGGTATATTTTGTGAGTGGTTGAGACTTGAAAAATTTTTCACATGTTCTGCACAACTGAGATATGCATGTTTTTTGACTTTAGTGGGATGGTATATGTATTTTGTGAGTGGTTGAGACTTGAACAATTTTTCACATGTTGTGCACAACTAAGATATGCATGTTTTTTGACTTTGCTGGGATGATATATTTTGTGAGTGGTTGGGACTTAGAAAAATGTTCACATATAGTGCACAACTGAGATATGCATGTTTTTTGACTTTGTTCTGATGATATATTTTGTGAGTGTTTGGGACTTAGAAAAATGTTCACATATAGTGCACTACTGAGATATGACAATTTTCGGACTTTTTTGAAATTATATATTTTGTGAGTGGTTGGGACTAGACTAGGACAATCACAACTGAGATATGCATGTTTTTTGACTTTGGTGGGATGGTATATTTTGTGAGTGGTTTAGACTTGAAAAATTTTTCACATGTTGTGCACAACTGAGATATGCATGTTTTTTGACTTTAGTGGGATAGTATATTTTGTGAGTGGTTGAGACTTGAAAAATTTTTCACATATACTGCACAACTCAGATATGCATGTTTTTTGACTTTGGTGGGATGGTATATTTTGTGAGTGGTTGAGACTTGAAAAATTTTTCACATGTTGTGCACAACTGAGATATGCATGTTTTTTGACTGTAGTGGGATGGTATATGTATTTTGTGAGTGGTTGAGACTTGAAAAATTTTTCACATGTTGTGCACAACTGAGATATGCATGTTTTTTTACTTTAGTGGGATAGTATATTTGTGAGTGGTTGAGACTTGAACATTTTTTCACATGTTGTGCACAACTGAGATATTTATGTTTTTTGACTTTGGTGGGATGGTATATTTTGTGAGTGGTTGAGACTTGAAAAATTTTTCACATGTTCTGCACAACTGAGATATGCATGTTTTATGACTTTGTTCTGATGATATATTTTGTGAGTGTTTGGGACTCAGAAAAATGTTCACATATAGTGCACTACTGAGATATGACAATTTTCGGACTTTTTTTGAAATTATATATTTTGTGAGTGGTTGGGACTAGACTAGGACAATCACAACTGAGATATGCATGTTTTTTGACTTTAGTGGATGGTATATTTTGTGAGTGGTTGGGACTTGGAAAATTGTTCACATGTTGTGCACAACTGAGATATGCATGTTTTTTGACTTTGGTGGGATGGTATATTTTGTGAGTGGTTGAGACTTGAACAATTTTTCACATGTTGTGCACAACTGAGATATGCATGTTTTTTGACTTTGCTGGGATGATATATTTTGTGAGTGGTTGGGACTTAGAAAAATGTTCACATATAGTGCACAACTGAGATATGCATGTTTTTTGACTTTGGTGGGATGGTATATTTTGTGAGTGGTTGAGACTTGAAAAATTTTTCACATGTTCTGCACAACTGAGATATGCATGTTTTTTGACTTTAGTGGGATGGTATATGTATTTTGTGAGTGGTTGAGACTTGAACAATTTTTCACATGTTGTGCACAACTGAGATATGCATGTTTTATGACTTTGTTCTGATGATATATTTTGTGAGTGTTTGGGACTTAGAAAAATGTTCACATATAGTGCACTACTGAGATATGACAATTTTCGGACTTTTTTTGAAATTATATATTTTGTGAGTGGTTGGGACTAGACTAGGACAATCACAACTGAGATATGCATGTTTTTTGACTTTGGTGGGATGGTATATTTTGTGAGTGGTTTAGACTTGAAAAATTTTTCACATGTTGTGCACAACTGAGATATGCATGTTTTTTGACTTTATTGGGATAGTATATTTTGTGAGTGGTTGAGACTTGAAAAATTTTTCACATATACTGCACAACTCAGATATGCATGTTTTTTGACTTTGCTGGGATGATATATTTTGTGAATGGTTGGGACTTAGAAAAATATTCACATATATTGCACAACTGAGATATGCATGTTTTTTGACTTTGGTGAAATGGTATATTTTGTGAGTGGTTGAGACTTGAAAAATTTTTCACATGTTGTGCACAACTGAGATATGCATGTTTTTTGACTTTAGTGGGATGGTGTATTTTGTGAGTGGTTTAGACTTGAAAAATTTTTCACATGTTGTGCACAACTGAGATATGCATGTTTATTGACTTTAGTGAGATAGTATATTTTGTGAGTGGTTGAGACTTGAAAAACTTTTCACATGTTGTGCACAACTGAGATATGCATGTTTTTTGACTTTGTTGGGATGACATATTTTGTGATTGGTTGGGACTTAGAAAAATGTTCACATATAGTGCACAACTCAGATATGCATGCTTTTTTACTTTGCTGGGATGATACATTTTGTGAGTGGTTGGGACTTAGAAAAATGTTCACATATAGTGCACAACTGAGATATGCATGTTTTTTTACTTTAGTGGGATGGTATATTTTGTGAGTGGTTTAGACTTGAAAAATTTTTCACATGTTGTGCACAACTGAGATATGCATGTTTATTGACTTTAGTGAGATAGTATATTTTGTGAGTGGTTGAGACTTGAAAAATTTTTCACATGTTGTGCACAACTGAGATATGCATGTTTTATGACTTTGTTCTGATGATATATTTTGTGAGTGGTTGGAACTTAGAAAAATGTTCACATATTTTCACAATTTTCGGACTTTTTTTGAAATGATATATTTTGTGAGTGGTTGGGACTAGACTAGGACAATCACAACTGAGATATGCACGTTTTTTGACTTTGGTGGGATGGTATATTTTGTGAGTGGTTTAGACTTGAAAAATTTTTCACATTTTGTGCACAACTGAGATATGCATGTTTTTTGACTTTAGTGGGATAGTATATTTTGTGAGTGGTTGAGACTTGAAAAATTTTTCACATACATATACTGCACAACTCAGATATGCATGTTTTTTGACTTTGCTGGGATGATATATTTTGTGAGTGGTTGGGACTTAGAAAAATGTTCACATATAGTGCACAACTGAGATATGCATGTTTTTTGACTTTTTTGGGATGGTATATTTTGAGAGTGGTTGAGACTTGAAAAATTTTTCACATGTTGTGCACAACTGAGATATGCATGTTTTTTTACTTTAGTGGGATAGTATATTTGTGAGTGGTTGAGACTTGAAAATTTTTTCACATGTTGTGCACAACTGAGATATGCATGTTTTTTGACTTTGGTGGGATGGTATATTTGTGAGTGGTTGAGACTTGAAAAATTTTTCACATGTTGTGCACAACTGAGATATGCATGTTTTATGACTTTGTTCTGATGATATATTTTGTGAGTGGTTGGAACTTAGAAAAATGTTCACATATTTTCACAATTTTCGGACTTTTTTTGAAATGATATATTTTGTGAGTGGTTGGGACTAGACTAGGACAATCACAACTGAGATATGCACGTTTTTTGACTTTGGTGGGATGGTATATTTTGTGAGTGGTTTAGACTTGAAAAATTTTTCACATGTTGTGCACAACTGAGATATGCATGTTTTTTGACTTTAGTGGGATAGTATATTTTTTGAGTGGTTGAGACTTGAAAAATTTTTCACATACATATACTGCACAACTCAGATATGCATGTTTTTTGACTTTGCTGGGATGATATATTTTGTGAGTGGTTGGGACTTAGAAAAATGTTCACATATAGTGCACAACTGAGATATGCATGTTTTTGACTTTGGTGGGATGGTATATTTTGAGAGTGGTTGAGACTTGAAAAATTTTTCACATGTTGTGCACAACTGAGATATGCATGTTTTTTTACTTTAGTGGGATAGTATATTTGTGAGTGGTTGAGACTTGAAAATTTTTTCACATGTTGTGCACAACTGAGATATGCATGTTTTTTGACTTTGGTGGGATGGTATATTTGTGAGTGGTTGAGACTTGAAAAATTTTTCACATGTTGTGCACAACTGAGATATGCATGTTTTTTGACTTAAGTGGGATAGTATATTTTGTGAGTGGTTGAGACTTGAACAATTTTTCACATGTTGTGCACAACTGAGATATGCATGTTTTATGACTTTGTTCTGATGATATATTTTGTGAGTGTTTGGGGACTTAGAAAAATGTTCACATATAGTGCACTACTGAGATATGACAATTTTCGGACTTTTTTGAAATTATATATTTTGTGAGTGGTTGGGATTAGACTAGGACAATCACAACTGAGATATGCATGTTTTTTTACTTTAGTGGGATAGTATATTTGTGAGTGGTTGAGACTTGAAAATTTTTTCACATGTTGTGCACAACTGAGATATGCATGTTTTTTGACTTTGGTGGGATGGTATATTTTGTGAGTGGTTGAGACTTGAAAAATTTTTCACATGTTGTGCACAACTGAGATATGCATGTTTTTTTACTTTAGTGGGATAGTATATTTGTGAGTGGTTGAGACTTGAAAATTTTTTCACATGTTGTGCACAACTGAGATATGCATGTTTTTTTACTTTAGTGGGATAGTATATTTGTGAGTGGTTGAGACTTGAAAATTTTTTCACATGTTGTGCACAACTGAGATATGCATGTTTTTTGACTTTGGTGGGATGGTATATTTGTGAGTGGTTGAGACTTGAAAAATTTTTCACATGTTGTGCACAACTGAGATATGCATGTTTTATGACTTTGTTGTGATGATATATTTTGTGAGTGTTTGGGACTTAGAAAAATTTTCACATATAGTGCACTACTGAGATATGACAATTTTCGGACTTTTTTTGAAATTATATATTTTGTGAGTGGTTGGGACTAGACTAGGACAATCACAACTGAGATATGCATGTTTTTTGACTTTGGTGGGATGGTATATTTTGTGAGTGGTTTAGACTTGAAAAATTTTTCACATGTTGTGCACAACTGAGATATGCATGTTTTTTGACTTTAGTGGGATAGTATATTTTGTGAGTGGTTGAGACTTGAAAAATTTTTCACATATACTGCACAACTCAGATATGCATGTTTTTTGACTTTGCTGGGATGATATATTTTGTGAATGGTTGGGACTTAGAAAAATGTTCGCATATAGTGCACAACTGAGATATGCATGTTTTTTTGACTTTAGTGGGATAGTATATTTTGTGAGTGGTTGAGACTTGAAAAATTTTTCACATGTAGTGCACAACTGAGATATGCATGTTTTTTGACTTTGTTGGGATGACATATTTTGTGATTGGTTGGGACTTAGAAAAATGTTCACATATAGTGCACAACTGAGATATGCATGTTTTTTGACTTTGTTGGGATGACATATTTTGTGATTGGTTGGGTCTTAGAAAAATGTTCACATATAGTGCACAACTGAGATATGCATGTTTTTTGACTTTAGTGGGATGGTATATTTTGTGAGTGGTTGAGACTTGAAAAATTTTTCACATGTTGTGCACAACTGAGATATGCATGTTTCTTGACTTTGTTGGGATGACATATTTTGTGATTGGTTGGGACTTAGAAAAATGTTCACATATAGTGCACAACTGAGATATGCATGTTTTTTGACTTTGTTGGGATGACATATTTTGTGATTGGTTGGGACTTAGAAAAATGTTCACATATAGTGCACAACTGAGATATGCATGTTTTTTGACTTTAGTGGGATGGTATATTTTGTGAGTGGTTGAGACTTGAAAAATTTTTCACATGTTGTGCACAACTGAGATATGCATGTTTTTTGACTTTGTTGGGATGACATATTTTGTGATTGGTTGGGACTTAGAAAAATGTTCACATATAGTGCACAACTGAGATATGCATGTTTTTTGACTTTGTTGGGATGACATATTTTGTGATTGGTTGGGACTTAGAAAAATGTTCACATATAGTGCACAACTGAGATATGCATGTTTTTTGACTTTAGTGGGATGGTATATTTTGTGAGTGGTTGAGACTTGAAAAATTTTTCACATGCTGTGCACAACTGAGATATGCATGTTTTTTGACTTTAGTGGGATGGTATATGTATTTTGTGAGTTGTTGAGACTTGAAAAATTTTTCACATGTTGTGCACAACTGAGATATGCATGTTTTATGACTTTGTTCTGATGATATATTTTGTGAGTGTTTGGGACTTAGAAAAATTTTCACATATAGTGCACTACTGAGATATGACAATTTTCGGACTTTTTTTGAAATTATATATTTTGTGAGTGGTTGGGACTAGACTAGGACAATCACAACTGAGATATGCATGTTTTGTGACTTTGGTGGGATGGTATATTTTGTGAGTGGTTTAGACTTGAAAAATTTTTCACATGTTGTGCACAACTGAGATATGCATGTTTTTTGACTTTAGTAGGATAGTATATTTTTTGAGTGGTTGAGACTTGAAAAATTTTTCACATGTTGTGCACAACTGAGATATGCATGGTTTTTGACTTTGTTGGGATGACATATTTTGTGATTGGTTGGGACTTAGAAAAATGTTCGCATATAGTGCACAACTGAGATATGCATGTTTTTTGACTTTAGTGGGATAGTATATTTTGTGAGTGGTTGAGACTTGAAAAATTTTTCACATATTGTGCACAACTGAGATATGCATGGTTTTTGACTTTGTTGGGATGACATATTTTGTGATTGGTTGGGACTTAGAAAAATGTTCACATATAGTGCACAACTGAGATATGCATGTTTTTTGACTTTGTTGGGATGACATATTTTGTGATTGGTTGGGACTTAGAAAAATGTTCACATATAGTGCACAACTGAGATATGCATGTTTTTTGACTTTAGTGGGATGGTATATTTTGTGAGTGGTTGAGACTTGAAAAATTTTTCACATGTTGTGCACAACTGAGATATGCATGTTTTTTGACTTTAGTGGGATAGTATATTTTGTGAGTGGTTGAGACTTGAAAAATTTTTCACATGTTGTGCACAACTGAGATATGCATGTTTTTTGACTTTGTTGGGATGACATATTTTGTGTTTGGTTGGGACTTGGAAAAATGTTCACATATAGTGCACAACTGAGATATGCATGTTTTTTGACTTTAGTGGGATGGTATATTTTGTGAGTGGTTGAGACTTGAAAAATTTTTCACATGTTGTGCACAACTGAGATATGCATGTTTTTTGACTTTAGTGGGATGGTATATTTTGTGAGTGGTTGAGACTTGAAAAATTTTTCACATGTTGTGCACAACTGAGATATGCATGTTTTTTGACTTTGTTGGGATGACATATTTTGTGATTGGTTGGGACTTAGAAAAATGTTCACATATAGTGCACAACTGAGATATGCATGTTTTTTGACTTTGGTGGGATGACATATTTTGTGATTGGTTGGGACTTAGAAAAATGTTCACATATAGTGCACAACTGAGATATGCATGTTTTTTGACTTTAGTGGGATGGTATATTTTGTGAGTGGTTGAGACTTGAAAAATTTTTCACATGCTGTGCACAACTGAGATATGCATGTTTTTTGACTTTAGTGGGATGGTATATGTATTTTGTGAGTTGTTGAGACTTGAAAAAATTTTCACATGTTGTGCACAACTGAGATATGCATGTTTTATGACTTTGTTCTGATGATATATTTTGTGAGTGTTTGGGACTTAGAAAAATTTTCACATATAGTGCACTACTGAGATATGACAATTTTCGGACTTTTTTTGAAATTATATATTTTGTGAGTGGTTGGGACTAGACTAGGACAATCACAACTGAGATATGCATGTTTTGTGACTTTGGTGGGATGGTATATTTTGTGAGTGGTTTAGACTTGAAAAATTTTTCACATGTTGTGCACAACTGAGATATGCATGTTTTTTGACTTTAGTAGGATAGTATATTTTTTGAGTGGTTGAGACTTGAAAAATTTTTCACATATACTGCACAACTCAGATATGCATGTTTTTTGACTTTGATGGGATGATATATTTTGTGAATGGTTGGGACTTAGAAAAATGTTCGCATATAGTGCACAACTGAGATATGCATGTTTTTTGACTTTAGTGGGATAGTATATTTTGTGAGTGGTTGAGACTTGAAAAATTTTTCACATGTTGTGCACAACTGAGATATGCATGTTTTTTGACTTTGTTGGGATGACATATTTTGTGATTGGTTGGGACTTAGAAAAATGTTCACATATAGTGCACAACTGAGATATGCATGTTTTTTGACTTTGTTGGGATGACATATTTTGTGATTGGTTGGGACTTAGAAAAATGTTCACATATAGTGCACAACTGAGATATGCATGTTTTTTGACTTTAGTGGGATGGTATATTTTGTGAGTGGTTGAGACTTGAAAAATTTTTCACATGTTGTGCACAACTGAGATATGCATGTTTTTTGACTTTAGTGGGATAGTATATTTTGTGAGTGGTTGAGACTTGAAAAATTTTTCACATGTTGTGCACAACTGAGATATGCATGTTTTTTGACTTTGTTGGGATGACATATTTTGTGTTTGGTTGGGACTTGGAAAAATGTTCACATATAGTGCACAACTGAGATATGCATGTTTTTTGACTTTGGTGGGATGGTATATTTTGTGAGTGGTTGAGACTTGAAAAATTTTTCACATGTTGTGCACAACTGAGATATGCATGTTTTTTGACTTTAGTGGGATGGTATATGTATTTTGTGAGTTGTTGAGACTTGAAAAAATTTTCACATGTCGTGCACAACTGAGATATGCATGTTTATTGACTTAAGTGAGATAGTATATTTTGTGAGTGGTTGAGACTTGAAAAATTTTTCACATGTTGTGCACAACTGAGATATGCATGTTTTTTGACTTTAGTGGGATAGTATATTTTGTGAGTGGTTGAGACTTGAAAAATTTCTCACATGTTGTGCACAACTGAGATATGCATGTTTTATGACTTTGTTCTGATGATATATTTTGTGAGTGCTTGGAACTTAGAAAAATGTTCACATATTTTCACAATTTTCGGACTTTTTTTGAAATGATATATTTTGTGAGTGGTTGGGACTAGACTAGGACAATCACAACTGAGATATGCATGTTTTTTGACTTTGTTGGGATGACATATTTTGTGATTGGTTGGGACTTAGAAAAATGTTCACATATAGTGCACAACTGAGATATGCATGTTTTTTGACTTTAGTGGGATGGTATATTTTGTGAGTGGTTGAGACTTGAAAAATTTTTCACATGTTGTGCACAACTGAGATATGCATGTTTTTTGACTTTAGTGGGATAGTATATTTTGTGAGTGGTTGAGACTTGAAAAATTTTTCACATGTTGTGCACAACTGAGATATGCATGTTTTTTGACTTTGTTGGGATGACATATTTTGTGTTTGGTTGGGACTTAGAAAAATGTTCACATATAGTGCACAACTGAGATATGCATGTTTTTTGACTTTAGTGGGATGGTATATTTTGTGAGTGGTTGAGACTTGAAAAATTTTTCACATGCTGTGCACAACTGAGATATGCATGTTTTTTGACTTTAGTGGGATGGTATATGTATTTTGTGAGTTGTTGAGACTTGAAAAATTTTTCACATGTTGTGCACAACTGAGATATGCATGTTTTATGACTTTGTTCTGATGATATATTTTGTGAGTGTTTGGGACTTAGAAAAATTTTCACATATAGTGCACTACTGAGATATGACAATTTTCGGACTTTTTTTAAAATTATATATTTTGTGAGTGGTTGGGACTAGACTAGGACAATCACAACTGAGATATGCATGTTTTGTGACTTTGGTGGGATGGTATATTTTGTGAGTGGTTTAGACTTGAAAAATTTTTCACATGTTGTGCACAACTGAGATATGCATGTTTTTTGACTTTAGTAGGATAGTATATTTTGTGAGTGGTTGAGACTTGAAAAATTTTTCACATATACTGCACAACTCAGATATGCATGTTTTTTGACTTTGATGGGATGATATATTTTGTGAATGGTTGGGACTTAGAAAAATGTTCGCATATAGTGCACAACTGAGATATGCATGTTTTTTGACTTTAGTGGGATAGTATATTTTGTGAGTGGTTGAGACTTGAAAAATTTTTCACATGTTGTGCACAACTGAGATATGCATGTTTTTTGACTTTGTTGGGATGACATATTTTGTGATTGGTTGGGACTTAGAAAAATGTTCACATATAGTGCACAACTGAGATATGCATGTTTTTTGACTTTGTTGGGATGACATATTTTGTGATTGGTTGGGACTTAGAAAAATGTTCACATATAGTGCACAACTGAGATATGCATGTTTTTTGACTTTGTTGGGATGACATATTTTGTGATTGGTTGGGACTTAGAAAAATGTTCACATATAGTGCACAACTGAGATATGCATGTTTTTTGACTTTGTTGGGATGACATATTTTGTGATTGGTTGGGACTTAGAAAAATGTTCACATATAGTGCACAACTGAGATATGCATGTTTTTTTACTTTAGTGGGATGGTATATTTTGTGAGTGGTTGAGACTTGAAAAATTTTTCACATGTTGTGCACAACTGAGATATGCATGTTTTTTGACTTTAGTGGGATGGTATATGTATTTTGTGAGTTGTTGAGACTTGAAAAATTTTTCACATGTTGTGCACAACTGAGATATGCATGTTTTTTGACTTTAGTGGGATAGTATATTTTGTGAGTGGTTGAGACTTGAAAAATTTTTCACATGTTGTGCACAACTGAGATATGCATGTTTTATGACTTTGTTCTGATGATATATTTTGTGAGTGGTTGGAACTTAGAAAAATGTTCACATATTTTCACAATTTTCGGACTTTTTTTGAAATGATATATTTTGTGAGTGGTTGGGACTAGACTACGACAATCACAACTGAGATATGCATGTTTTTTGACTTTGGTGGGATGGTATATTTTGTGAGTGGTTTAGACTTGAAAAATTTTTCACATGTTGTGCACAACTGAGATATGCATGTTTTTTGACTTTAGTGGGATAGTATATTTTGTGAGTGGTTGAGACTTGAAAATTTTTTCACATATACTGCACAACTGAGATATGCATGTTTTTTGACTTTGGTGGGATGGTATATTTTGTGAGTGGTTTAGACTTGAAAAATTTTTCACATGTTGTGCACAACTGAGATATGCATGTTTTTTGTTTTTAGTGGGATAGTATATTTTGTGAGTGGTTGAGACTTGAACAATTTTTCACATGTTGTGAACAACTGAGATATGCATGTTTTATGACTTTGTTCTGATGATATATTTTGTGAGTGTTTGGGACTTAGAAAAATGTTCACATATAGTGCACAACTGAGATATGCATGTTTTTTGACTTTGTTGGGATGACATATTTTGTGATTGGTTGGGACTTAGAAAAATGTTCACATATAGTGCACAACTGAGATATGCATGTTTTTTGACTTTGTTGGGATGACATATTTTGTGATTGGTTGGGACTTAGAAAAATGTTCACACATAGTGCACAACTGAGATATGCATGTTTTTTGACTTTAGTGGGATGACATATTTTGTGTTTGGTTGGGACTTAGAAAAATGTTCACATATAGTGCACAACTGAGATATGCATGTTTTTTGACTTTAGTGGGATGGTATATTTTGTGAGTCGTTGAGACTTGAAAAATTTTTCACATGTTGTGCACAACTGAGATATGCATGTTTAATGACTTTGTTCTGATGATATATTTTGTGAGTGTTTGGGACTTAGAAAAATGTTCACATATAGTGCACAACTGAGATATGCATGTTTTTTGACTTTGTTGGGATGACATATTTTGTGATTGGTTGGGACTTAGAAAAATGTTCACATATAGTGCACAACTGAGTTATGCATGTTTTTTGACTTTGTTTGGATGACATATTTTGTGATTTGTTGGGACTTAGAAAAATGTGTCACATATAGGTGCACAACTGAGTATATGCATGTTTTTTTGACTTTGTTGGGATGACGTATTTTGTGATTGGTTGGGACTTAGAAAAATGTTCACATATAGTGCACAACTGAGATATGCATGTTTTTTGACTTTGTTGGGATGACATATTTTGTGATTGGTTGGGACTTAGAAAAATGTTCACATATAGTGCACAACTGAGATATGCATGTTTTTTGACTTTGTTGGGATGACATATTTTGTGATTGGTTGGACTTAGAAAAATGTTCACATATAGTGCACAACTGAGATATGCATGTTTTTTTACTTTAGTGGGATGTTATATTTTGTGAGTGGTTGAGACTTGAAAAATTTTTCACATGTTGTGCACAACTGAGATATGCATGTTTTTTGACTTTAGTGGGATAGTATATTTTGTGAGTGGTTGAGAGTTGAAAAATTTTTCACATGTTGTGCACAACTGAGATATGCATGTTTTTTGACTTTGTTGGGATGACATATTTTGTGTTTGGTTGGGACTTAGAAAAAATGTTCACATATAGTGCACAACTGAGATATGCATGTTTTTTGACTTTAGTGGGATGGTATATTTTGTGAGTGGTTGAGACTTGAAAAATTTTTCACATGTTGTGCACAACTGAGATATGCATGTTTTATGACTTTGTTCTGACGATATATTTTGTGAGTGTTTGGGACTTAGAAAAATGTTCACATATAGTGCACAACTGAGATATGCATGTTTTTTGACATTGTTGGGATGACATATTTTGTGATTGGTTGGGACTTAGAAAAATGTTCACATATAGTGCACAACTGAGATATGCATGTTTTTTGACTTTGTTGGGATGACATATTTTGTGATTGGTTGGGACTTAGAAAAATGTTCACATATAGTGCACAACTGAGATAGGCATGTTTTTTGACTTTGTTGGATGACATATTTTGGTTTTGGTTGGGACTTAGAAAAATGTTCACATATAGTGCACAACTGAGATATGCATGTTTTTTGACTTTAGTGGGATGGTATATTTTGTGAGTGGTTGAGACTTGAAAAATTTTTCACATGTTGTGCACAACTGAGATATGCATGTTTTATGACTTTGTTCTGATGATATATTTTGTGAGTGTTTGGGACTTAGAAAAATGTTCACATATAGTGCACAACTGAGATATGCATGTTTTTTGACTTTGTTGGGATGACATATTTTGTGATTGGTTGGGACTTAGAAAAATGTTTACATATAGTGCACAACTGAGATATGCATGTTTTTTGACTTTGTTGGGATGACATATTTTGTGATTGGTTGGGAATTAGAAAAATGTTCACATAAGTGCACAACTGCAGATATGCATGTTTTTTTGACTTTAGTGGGATGGTATATTTTGTGAGTGGTTGAGACTTGAAAAATTTTTCACATGTTGTGCACAACTGAGATATGCATGTTTTTTTGACTTTAGTGGGATAGTATATTTTGTGAGTGGTTGAGACTTGAAAAATTTTTCACATGTTGTGCACAACTGAGATATGTTTTTTGACTTTGTTGGGATGACATATTTTGTGTTTGGTTGGGACTTAGAAAAATGTTCACATATAGTGCACAACTGAGATATGCATGTTTTTTTACTTTAGTGGGATGGTATATTTTGTGAAAATTTTTTCACATATACTGCACAACTGAGATATGCATGTTTTTTGACTTTGGTGGGATGGTATATTTTGTGAGTTGTTGAGACTTGAAAAATTTTTCACATGTCGTGCACCACTGAGATATGCATGTTTTTTGACTTTAGTGGGATAGTATATTTTGTGAGTGGTTGAGACTTGAAAAATTTTTCACATGTTGTGCACAACTGAGATATGCATGTTTTATGACTTTGTTCTGATGATATATTTTGTGAGTGGTTGGAACTTAGAAAAATGTTCACATATTTTCACAATTTTCGGACTTTTTTTGAAATGATATATTTTGTGAGTGGTTGGGACTAGACTAGGACAATCACAACTGAGATATGCATGTTTTTTGACTTTGGTGGGATGGTATATTTTGTGAGTGGTTTAGACTTGAAAAATTTTTCACATGTTGTGCACAACTGAGATATGCATGTTTTTTGACTTTAGTGGGATAGTATATTTTGTGAGTGGTTGAGACTTGAAAATTTTTTCACATATACTGCACAACTGAGATATGCATGTTTTTTGACTTTGGTGGGATGGTATATTTTGTGAGTGGTTTAGACTTGAAAAATTTTTCACATGTTGTGCACAACTGAGATATGCATGTTTTTTGTTTTTAGTGGGATAGTATATTTTGTGAGTGGTTGAGACTTGAACAATTTTTCACATGTTGTGAACAACTAAGATATGCATGTTTTATGACTTTGTTCTGATGATATATTTTGTGAGTGTTTGGGACTTAGAAAAATGTTCACATATAGTGCACTACTGAGATATGACAATTTTCGGACTTTTTTTGAAATTATATATTTTGTGAGTGGTTGGGACTAGACTAGGACAATCACAATGGTATATTTTGTGAGTGGTTTAGACTTGAAAAATTTTTCACATGTTGTGCACAACTGAGATATGCATGTTTTTTGACTTTAGTGGGATAGTATATTTTGTGAGTGGTTGAGACTTGAAAAATTGTTCACATGTTGTGCACAACTGAGATATGCATGTTTTTTGACTTTAGTGGGATAGTATATTTTGTGAGTGGTTGAGACTTGAAAATTTTTTCACATATACTGCACAACTGAGATATGCATGTTTTTTGACTTTGGTGGGATGGTATATTTTGTGAGTGGTTTAGACTTGAAAAATTTTTCACATGTTGTGCACAACTGAGATATGCATGTTTTTTGTTTTTAGTGGGATAGTATATTTTGTGAGTGGTTGAGACTTGAACAATTTTTCACATGTTGTGAACAACTAAGATATGCATGTTTTATGACTTTGTTCTGATGATATATTTTGTGAGTGTTTGGGACTTAGAAAAATGTTCACATATAGTGCACTACTGAGATATGACAATTTTCGGACTTTTTTTGAAATTATATATTTTGTGAGTGGTTGGGACTAGACTAGGACAATCACAATGGTATATTTTGTGAGTGGTTTAGACTTGAAAAATTTTTCACATGTTGTGCACAACTGAGATATGCATGTTTTTTGACTTTAGTGGGATGGTATATGTATTTTGTGAGTTGTTGAGACTTGAAAAATTTTTCACATGTTGTGCACAACTGAGATATGCATGTTTTTTGACTTTAGTGGGATAGTATATTTTGTGAGTGGTTGAGACTTGAAAAATTTTTCACATATACTGCACAACTCAGATATGCATGTTTTTTGACTTTGCTGGGATGATATATTTTGTGTGTGGTTGGGACTTAGAAAAATGTTCACATTTAGTGCACAACTGAGATATGCATGTTTTTTGACTTTAGTGGGATGGTATATTTTGTGAGTGGTTGAGACTTGAAAAATTTTTCACATGTTGTGCACAACTGAGATATGCATGTTTTTGGACTTTAGTGGGATGGTATATGTATTTTGTGAGTTGTTGAGACTTGAAAAATTTTTCACATGTCGTGCACAACTGAGATATGCATGTTTATTGACTTTAGTGAGATAGTATATTTTGTGAGTGGTTGAGACTTGAAAAAATTTTCACATGTTGTGCACAACTGAGATATGCATGTTTTTTGACTTTAGTGGGATAGTATATTTTGTGAGTGGTTGAGACTCGAAAAATTTTTCACATGTTGTGCACAACTGAGATATGCATGTTTTATGACTTTGTTCTGATGATATATTTTGTGAGTGGTTGGAACTTAGAAAAATGTTCACATATTTTCACAATTTTCGGACTTTTTTTGAAATGATATATTTTGTGAGTGGTTGGGACTAGACTAGGACAATCACAACTGAGATATGCATGTTTTTTGACTTTGGTGGGATGGTATATTTTGTGAGTGGTTTAGACTTGAAAAATTTTTCACACGTTGTGCACAACTGAGATATGCATGTTTTTTGACTTTAGTGGGATAGTATATTTTGTGAGTGGTTGAGACTTGAAAAATTTTTCACATATACTGCACAACTCAGATATGCATGTTTTTTGACTTTGCTGGGATGATATATTTTGTGAGTGGTTGGGACTTAGAAAAATGTTCACACATAGTGCACAACTGAGATATGCATGTTTTTTGACTTTGGTGGGATGGTATATTTTGTGAGTGGTTGAGACTTGAAAAATTTTTCACATGTTGTGCACAACTGAGATATGCATGTTTTATGACTTTGTTCTGATGATATATTTTGTGAGTGGTTGCAACTTAGAAAAATGTTCACATATTTTCACAATTTTCGGACTTTTTTGAAATGATATATTTTGTGAGTGGTTGGGACTAGACTAGGACAATCACAACTGAGATATGCATGTTTTTTGACTTTGGTGGGATGGTATATTTTGTGAGTGGTTTAGACTTGAAAAATTTTTCACATGTTGTGCACAACTGAGATATGCATGTTTTTTGACTCTAGTGGGATAGTATATTTTGTGAGTGGTTGAGACTTGAAAAAATTTTCACATATACTGCACAACTCAGATATGCATGTTTTCTGACTTTGCTGGGATGATATATTTTGTGTGTGGTTGGGACTTAGAAAAATGTTCACATTTAGTGCACAACTGAGATATGCATGTTTTTTGACTTTAGTGGGATAGTATATTTTGTGAGTGGTTGAGACTTGAAAAATTGTTCACATGTTGTGCACAACTGAGATATGCATGTTTTTTGACTTTAGTGGGATAGTATATTTTGTGAGTGGTTGAGACTTGAAAAATTTTTCACATATACTGCACAACTCAGATATGCATGTTTTTTGACTTTGCTGGGATGATATATTTTGTGTGTGGTTGGGACTTAGAAAAATGTTCACATTTAGTGCACAACTGAGATATGCATGTTTTTTGACTTTAGTAGGATAGTATATTTTGTGAGTGGTTGAGACTTGAAAAATTTTTCACATATACTGCACAACTCAGATATGCATGTTTTTTGACTTTGATGGGATGATATATTTTGTGAATGGTTGGGACTTAGAAAAATGTTCGCATATAGTGCACAACTGAGATATGCATGTTTTTTGACTTTAGTGGGATAGTATATTTTGTGAGTGGTTGAGACTTGAAAAATTTTTCACATGTTGTGCACAACTGAGATATGCATGTTTTTTGACTTTGTTGGGATGACATATTTTGTGATTGGTTGGGACTTAGAAAAATGTTCACATATAGTGCACAACTGAGATATGCATGTTTTTTGACTTTGTTGGGATGACATATTTTGTGATTGGTTGGGACTTAGAAAAATGTTCACATATAGTGCACAACTGAGATATGCATGTTTTTTGACTTAAGTGGGATGGTATATTTTGTGAGTGGTTGAGACTTGAAAAATTTTTCACATGTTGTGCACAACTGAGATATGCATGTTTTTTGACTTTAGTGGGATAGTATATTTTGTGAGTGGTTGAGACTTGAAAAATTTTTCACATGTTGTGCACAACTGAGATATGCATGTTTTTTGACTTTGTTGGGATGACATATTTTGTGTTTGGTTGGGACTTAGAAAAATGTTCACATATAGTGCACAACTGAGATATGCATGTTTTTTGACTTTAGTGGGATGGTATATTTTGTGAGTGGTTGAGACTTGAAAAATTTTTCACATGTTGTGCACAACTGAGATATGCATGTTTTTTGACTTTAGTGGGATGGTATATGTATTTTGTGAGTTGTTGAGACTTGAAAAATTTTTCACATGTCGTGCACAACTGAGATATGCATGTTTATTGACTTTAGTGAGATAGTATATTTTGTGAGTGGTTGAGACTTGAAAAATTTTTCACATGTTGTGCACAACTGAGATATGCATGTTTTATGACTTTGTTCTGATGATATATTTTGTGAGTGGTTGGAACTTAGAAAAATGTTCACATATTTTCACAATTTTTGGACTTTTTTTGAAATGATATATTTTGTGAGTGGTTGGGACTAGACTAGGACAATCACAACTGAGATATGCATGTTTTTTGACTTTGGTGGGATGGTATAGTTTGTGAGTGGTTTAGACTTGAAAAATTTTTCACATGTTGTGCACAACTGAGATATGCATGTTTTTTGACTTTAGTGGGATAGTATATTTTGTGAGTGGTTGAGACTTGAAAATTTTTTCACATATACTGCACAACTGAGATATGCATGTTTTTTGACTTTGGTGGGATGGTATATTTTGTGAGTGGTTTAGACTTGAAAAATTTTTCACATGTTGTGCACAACTGAGATATGCATGTTTTTTGTTTTTAGTGGGATAGTATATTTTGTGAGTGGTTGAGACTTGAACAATTTTCCACATGTTGTGAACAACTGAGATATGCATGTTTTATGACTTTGTTCTGATGATATATTTTGTGAGTGTTTGGGACTTAGAAAAATGTTCACATATAGTGCACAACTGAGATATGCATGTTTTTTGACTTTGTTGGGATGACATATTTTGTGATTGGTTGGGACTTAGAAAAATGTTCACACATAGTGCACAACTGAGATATGCATGTTTTTTGACTTTAGTGGGATGACATATTTTGTGTTTGGTTGGGACTTAGAAAAATGTTCACATATAGTGCACAACTGAGATATGCATGTTTTTTGACTTTAGTGGGATGGTATATTTTGTGAGTGGTTGAGACTTGAAAAATTTTTCACATGTTGTGCACAACTGAGATATGCATGTTTTATGACTTTGTTCTGATGATATATTTTGTGAGTGTTTGGGACTTAGAAAAATGTTCACATATAGTGCACAACTGAGATATGCATGTTTTTTGACTTTGTTGGGATGACATATTTTGTGATTGGTTGGGACTTAGAAAAATGTTCACATATAGTGCACAACTGAGATATGCATGTTTTTTGACTTTGTTGGGATGACATATTTTGTGATTGGTTGGGACTTAGAAAAATGTTCACATATAGTGCACAACTGAGATATGCATGTTTTTTGACTTTGTTGGGATGACATATTTTGTGATTGGTTGGGACTTAGAAAAATGTTCACATATAGTGCACAACTGAGATATGCATGTTTTTTGACTTTGTTGGGATGACATATTTTGTGATTGGTTGGGACTTAGAAAAATGTTCACATATAGTGCACAACTGAGATATGCATGTTTTTTGACTTTGTTGGGATGACATATTTTGTGATTGGTTGGGACTTAGAAAAATGTTCACATATAGTGCACAACTGAGATATGCATGTTTTTTGACTTTAGTGGGATGGTATATTTTGTGAGTGGTTGAGACTTGAAAAATTTTTCACATGTTGTGCACAACTGAGATATGCATGTTTTTTGACTTTAGTGGGATAGTATATTTTGTGAGTGGTTGAGAGTTGAAAAATTTTTCACATGTTGTGCACAACTGAGATATGCATGTTTTTTGACTTTGTTGGGATGACATATTTTGTGTTTGGTTGGGACTTAGAAAAATGTTCACATATAGTGCACAACTGAGATATGCATGTTTTTTGACTTTAGTGGGATGGTATATTTTGTGAGTGGTTGAGACTTGAAAAATTTTTCACATGTTGTGCACAACTGAGATATGCATGTTTTATGACTTTGTTCTGACGATATATTTTGTGAGTGTTTGGGACTTAGAAAAATGTTCACATATAGTGCACAACTGAGATATGCATGTTTTTTGACATTGTTGGGATGACATATTTTGTGATTGGTTGGGACTTAGAAAAATGTTCACATATAGTGCACAACTGAGATATGCATGTTTTTTGACTTTGTTGGGATGACATAATTTGTGATTGGTTGGGACTTAGAAAAATGTTCACATATAGTGCACAACTGAGATATGCATGTTTTTTGACTTTGTTGGGATGACATATTTTGTGATTGGTTGGGACTTAGAAAAATGTTCACATATAGTGCACAACTGAGATATGCATGTTTTTTGACTTTAGTGGGATGGTATATTTTGTGAGTGATTGAGACTTGAAAAATTTTTCACATGTTGTGCACAACTGAGATATGCATGTTTTTTGACTTTAGTGGGATAGTATATTTTGTGAGTGGGTTGAGACTTGAAAAATTTTTCACATGTTGTGCACAACTGAGATATGCATGTTTTTTGACTTTGTTGGGATGACATATTTTGTGTTTGGTTGGGACTTAGAAAAATGTTCACATATAATGCACAACTGAGATATGCATGTTTTTTGACTTTAGTGGGATGGTATATTTTGTGAGTGGTTGAGACTTGAAAAATTTTTCACATGTTGTGCACAACTGAGATATGCATGTTTTATGACTTTGTTCTGATGATATATTTTGTGAGTGTTTGGGACTTAGAAAAATGTTCACATATAGTGCACAACTGAGATATGCATGTTTTTTGACTTTGTTGGGGTGACATATTTTGTGATTGGTTGGGACTTAGAAAAATGTTTACATATAGTGCACAACTGAGATATGCATGTTTTTTGACTTTGTTGGGATGACATATTTTGTGATTGGTTGGGACTTAGAAAAATGTTCACATATAGTGCACAACTGAGATATGCATGTTTTTTGACTTTGTTGGGATGACATATTTTGTGATTGGTTGGGACTTAGAAAAATGTTCACATATAGTGCACAACTGAGATATGCATGTTTTTTGACTTTAGTGGGATGGTATATTTTGTGAGTGGTTGAGACTTGAAAAATTTTTCACATGTTGTGCACAACTGAGTTATGCATGTTTTTTGACTTTAGTGGGATAGTATATTTTGTGAGTGGTTGAGACTTGAAAAATTTTTCACATGTTGTGCACAACTGAGATATGCATGTTTTTTGACTTTGTTGGGATGACATATTTTGTGTTTGGTTGGGACTTAGAAAAATGTTCACATATAGTGCACAACTAAGATATGCATGTTTTTTGACTTTAGTGGGATGGTATATTTTGTGAGTGGTTGAGACTTGAAAAATTTTTCACATGTTGTGCACAACTGAGATATGCATGTTTTTTGACTTTAGTGGGATGGTATATGTATTTTGTGAGTTGTTGAGACTTGAAAAATTTTTCACATGTCGTGCACAACTGAGATATGCATGTTTTTTGACTTTAGTGGGATAGTATATTTTGTGAGTGGTTGAGACTTGAAAAATTTTTCACATGTTGTGCACAACTGAGATATGCATGTTTTATGACTTTGTTCTGATGATATATTTTGTGAGTGGTTGGAACTTAGAAAAATGTTCACATATTTTCACAATTTTTGGACTTTTTTTGAAATGATATATTTTGTGAGTGGTTGGGACTAGACTAGGACAATCACAACTGAGATATGCATGTTTTTTGACTTTGGTGGGATGGTATATTTTGTGAGTGGTGTAGACTTTAAAAATTTTTCACATGTTGTGCACAACTGAGATATGCATGTTTTTTGACTTTAGTGGGATAGTATATTTTGTGAGTGGTTGAGACTTGAAAATTTTTTCACATATACTGCACAACTGAGATATGCATGTTTTTTGACTTTGGTGGGATGGTATATTTTGTGAGTGGTTTAGACTTGAAAAATTTTTCACATGTTGTGCACAACTGAGATATGCATGTTTTTTGTTTTTAGTGGGATAGTATATTTTGTGAGTGGTTGAGACTTGAACAATTTTTCACATGTTGTGAACAACTAAGATATGCATGTTTTATGACTTTGTTCTGATGATATATTTTGTGAGTGTTTGGGACTTAGAAAAATGTTCACATATAGTGCACTACTGAGATATGACAATTTTCGGACTTTTTTTGAAATTATATATTTTGTGAGTGGTTGGGACTAGACTAGGACAATCACAATGGTATATTTTGTGAGTGGTTTAGACTTGAAAAATTTTTCACATGTTGTGCACAACTGAGATATGCATGTTTTTTGACTTTAGTGGGATGGTATATGTATTTTGTGAGTTGTTGAGACTTGAAAAATTTTTCACATGTTGTGCACAACTGAGATATGCATGTTTTTTGACTTTAGTGGGATAGTATATTTTGTGAGTGGTTGAGACTTGAAAAATTTTTCACATATACTGCACAACTCAGATATGCATGTTTTTTTACTTTGCTGGGATGATATATTTTGTGTGTGGTTGGGACTTAGAAAAATGTTCACATTTAGTGCACAACTGAGATATGCATGTTTTTTGACTTTAGTGGGATGGTATATTTTGTGAGTGGTTGAGACTTGAAAAATTTTTCACATGTTGTGCACAACTGAGATATGCATGTTTTTTGACTTTAGTGGGATGGTATATGTATTTTGTGAGTTGTTGAGACTTGAAAAATTTTTCACATGTCGTGCACAACTGAGATATGCATGTTTATTGACTTTAGTGAGATAGTATATTTTGTGAGTGGTTGAGACTTGAAAAAATTTTCACATGTTGTGCACAACTGAGATATGCATGTTTTTTGACTTTAGTGGGATAGTATATTTTGTGAGTGGTTGAGACTCGAAAAATTTTTCACATGTTGTGCACAACTGAGATATGCATGTTTTATGACTTTGTTCTGATGATATATTTTGTGAGTGGTTGGAACTTAGAAAAATGTTCACATATTTTCACAATTTTCGGACTTTTTTTGAAACGATATATTTTGTGAGTGGTTGGGACTAGACTAGGACAATCACAACTGAGATATGCATGTTTTTTGACTTTGGTGGGATGGTATATTTTGTGAGTGGTTTAGACTTGAAAAATTTTTCACACGTTGTGCACAACTGAGATATGCATGTTTTTTGACTTTAGTGGGATAGTATATTTTGTGAGTGGTTGAGACTTGAAAAATTTTTCACATATACTGCACAACGAGATATGCATGTTTTTTGACTTTAGTGGGATAGTATATTTTGTGAGTGGTTGAGACTTGAACAATTTTTCACATGTTGTGCACAACTGAGATATGCATGTTTTATGACTTTGTTCTGATGATATATTTTGTGCGTGTTTGGGACTTAGAAAAATGTTCACATATAGTGCACTACTGAGATATGACAATTTTCGGACTTTTTTTGAAATTATATATTTTGTGAGTGGTTGGGACTAGACTAGGACAATCACAACTGAGATATGCATGTTTTTTGACTTTGGTGGGATGGTATATTTTGTGAGTGGTTTAGACTTGAAAAATTTTTCACATGTTGTGCACAACTGAGATATGCATGTTTTTTGACTTTAGTGGGATAGTATATTTTGTGAGTGGTTGAGACTTGAAAAATTTTTCACATGTTGTGCACAACTGAGATATGCATGGTTTTTGACTTTGGTGGGATGATATATTTTGTGAGTGGTTGAGACTTGAAAAATTTTTCACATGTTGTGCACAACTGAGATATGCATGTTTTTTGACTTTGTTCTGATGATATATTTTGTGAGTGGTTGGAACTTAGAAAAATGTTCACATATTTTCACAATTTTCGGACTTTTTTTGAAATGATATATTTTGTGAGTGGTTGGGACTAGACTAGGACAATCACAACTGAGATATGCATGTTTTTTGACTTTAGTGGGATAGTATATTTTGTGAGTGGTTGAGACTTGAAAAATTTTTCACATATACTGCACAACTCAGATATGCATGTTTTTTGACTTTGCTGGGATGATATATTTTGTGAGTGGTTGGGACTTAGAAAAATGTTCACATATAGTGCACAACTGAGATATGCATGTTTTTTGACATTGTTGGGATGACATATTTTGTGATTGGTTGGGACTTAGAAAAAATTTCACATATAGTGCACAACTGAGATATGCATGTTTTTTGACTTTGTTGGGATGACATATTTTGTGATTGGTTGGGACTTAGAAAAATGTTCACATATAGTGCACAACTGAGATATGCATGTTTTTTGACTTTGTTGGGATGACATATTTTGTGATTGGTTGGGACTTAGAAAAATGTTCACATATAGTGCACAACTGAGATATGCATGTTTTTTGACTTTAGTGGGATGGTATATTTTGTGAGTGGTTGAGACTTGAAAAATTTTTCACATGTTGTGCACAACTGAGATATGCATGTTTTTTGACTTTAGTGGGATAGTATATTTTGTGAGTGGTTGAGACTTGAAAAATTTTTCACATGTTGTGCACAACTGAGATATGCATGTTTTTTGACTTTGTTGGGATGACATATTTTGTGTTTGGTTGGGACTTAGAAAAATGTTCACATATAGTGCACAACTGAGATATGCATGTTTTTTGACTTTAGTGGGATGGTATATTTTGTGAGTGGTTGAGACTTAGAAAAATGTTCACATATAGTGCACAACTGAGATATGCATGTTTTTTGACTTTGTTGGGATGACATATTTTGTGTGTGGTTGGGACTTAGAAAAATGTTCACATATAGTGCACAACTGAGATATGCATGTTTTTTGACTTTAGTGGGATAGTATATTTTGTAAGTGGTTGAGACTTGAAAATTTTTTCACATATACTGCACAACTGAGATATGCATGTTTTTTGACTTTGGTGGGATGGTATATTTTGTGAGTGGTTTAGACTTGAAAAATTTTTCACATGTTGTGCACAACTGAGATATGCATGTTTTTTGACTTTGGTGGGATGGTATATTTTGTGAGTGGTTTAGACTTGAAAAATTTTTCACATGTTGTGCACAACTGAGATATGCATGTTTTTTGTTTTTAGTGGGATAGTATATTTTGTGAGTGGTTGAGACTTGAACAATTTTTCACATGTTGTGAACAACTAAGATATGCATGTTTTATGACTTTGTTCTGATGATATATTTTGTGAGTGTTTGGGACTTAGAAAAATGTTCACATATAGTGCACTACTGAGATATGACAATTTTCGGACTTTTTTTGAAATTATATATTTTGTGAGTGGTTGGGACTAGACTAGGACAATCACAATGGTATATTTTGTGAGTGGTTTAGACTTGAAAAATTTTTCACATGTTGTGCACAACTGAGATATGCATGTTTTTTGACTTTAGTGGGATAGTATATTTTGTGAGTGGTTGAGACTTGAAAAATTGTTCACATGCTGTGCACAACTGAGATATGCATGTTTTTTGACTTTAGTGGGATAGTATATTTTGTGAGTGGTTGAGACTTGAAAAATTTTTCACATATACTGCACAACTCAGATATGCATGTTTTTTGACTTTGCTGGGATGATATATTTTGTGTGTGGTTGGGACTTAGAAAAATGTTCACATTTAGAGCACAACTGAGATATGCATGTTTTTTGACTTTAGTGGTGTATTTTGTGAGTGGTTGAGACTTGAAACATTTTTCACATGTTGTGCACAACTGAGATATGCATGTTTTTTGACTTTAGTGGGATGGTATATGTATTTTGTGAGTTGTTGAGACTTGAAAAATTTTTCACATGTCGTGCACAACTGAGATATGCATGTTTATTGACTTTAGTGAGATAGTATATTTTGTGAGTGGTTGAGACTTGAAAAAATTTTCACATGTTGTGCACAACTGAGATATGCATGTTTTATGACTTTGTTCTGATGATATATTTTGTGAGTGGTTGGAACTTAGAAAAATGTTCACATATTTTCACAATTTTTGGACATTTTTTGAAATGATATATTTTGTGAGTGGTTCGGACTAGACTAGGACAATCACAACTGAGATATGCATGTTTTTTGACTTTGGTGGGATGGTATATTTTGTGAGTGGTTGAGACTTGAAAAATTTTTCACACGTTGTGCACAACTGAGATATGCATGTTTTTTGACTTTAGTGGGATAGTATATTTTGTGAGTGGTTGAGACTTGAAAAATTTTTCACATATACTGCACAACTCAGATATGCATGTTTTTTGACTTTGCTGGGATGATATATTTTGTGAGTGGTTGGGACTTAGAAAAATGTTCACATATAGTGCACAACTGAGATATGCATGTTTTTTGACTTTGGTGGGATGGTATATTTTGTGAGTGGTTGAGACTTGAAAAATTTTTCACATGTTGTGCACAACTGAGATATGCATGTTTTTTTACTTTAGTGGGATAGTATATTTGTGAGTGGTTGAGACTTGAAAATTTGTTCACATGTTGTGCACAACTGAGATATGCATGTTTTTTGACTTTGGTGGGATGGTATATTTGTGAGTGGTTGAGACTTGAAAAATTTTTCACATGTTGTGCACAACTGAGATATGCATGTTTTTTGACTTTAGTGGGATAGTATATTTTGTAAGTGGTTGAGACTTGAACAATTTTTCACATGTTGTGCACAACTGAGATATGCATGTTTTATGACTTTGTTCTGATGATATATTTTGTGAGTGTTTGGGACTTAGAAAAATGTTCACATATAGTGCACTACTGAGATATGACAATTTTCGGACTTTTTTTGAAATTATATATTTTGTGAGTGGTTGGGACTAGACTAGGACAATCACAACTGAGATATGCATGTTTTTTGACTTTGGTGGGATGGTATATTTTGTGAGTGGTTTAGACTTGAAAAATTTTTCACATGTTGTGCACAACTGAGATATGCATGTTTTTTGACTTTAGTGGGATAGTATATTTTGTGAGTGGTTGAGACTTGAAAAATTGTTCACATGTTGTGCACAACTGAGATATGCATGTTTTTTGACTTTAGTGGGATAGTATATTTTGTGAGTGGTTGAGATTTGAAAAATTTTTCACATATACTGCACAACTCAGATATGCATGTTTTTTGACTTTGCTGGGATGATATATTTTGTGTGTGGTTGGGACTTAGAAAAATGTTCACATTTAGTGCACAACTGAGATATGCATGTTTTTTGACTTTAGTGGGATAGTATATTTTGTGAGTGGTTGAGACTTGAAAAATTGTTCACATGTTGTGCACAACTGAGATATGCATGTTTTTTGACTTTAGTGGGATAGTATATTTTGTGAGTGGTTGAGATTTGAAAAATTTTTCACATATACTGCACAACTCAGATATGCATGTTTTTTGACTTAGAAAAATGTTCACATTTAGTACACAACTGAGATATGCATGTTTTTTGACTTTAGTGGGATGGTATATTTTGTGAGTGGTTGAGACTTGAAAAATTTTTCACATGTTGTGCACAACTGAGATATGCATGTTTTTTGACTTTGTTCTGATGATATATTTTGTGAGTGGTTGGAACTTAGAAAAATGTTCACATATTTTCACAATTTTCGGACTTTTTTTGAAATGATATATTTTGTGAGTGGTTGGGACTAGACTAGGACAATCACAACTGAGATATGCATGTTTTTTGACTTTGGTGGGATGGTATATTTTGTGAGTGGTTTAGACTTGAAAAATTTTTCACATGTTGTGCACAACTGAGATATGCATGTTTTTTGACTTTAGTGGGATAGTATATTTTGTGAGTGGTTGAGACTTGAAAAATTTTTCACATGTTGTGCACAACTGAGATATGCATGGTTTTTGACTTTGGTGGGATGATATATTTTGTGAGTGGTTGAGACTTGAAAAATTTTTCACATGTTGTGCACAACTGAGATATGCATGTTTTTTGACTTTGTTCTGATGATATATTTTGTGAGTGGTTGGAACTTAGAAAAATGTTCACATATTTTCACAATTTTCGGACCTTTTTTGAAATGATATATTTTGTGAGTGGTTGGGACTAGACTAGGACAATCACAACTGAGATATGCATGTTTTTTGACTTTGGTGGGATGGTATATTTCGTGAGTGGTTTAGACTTGAAAAATTTTTCACATGTTGTGCACAACTGAGATATGCATGTTTTTTGACTTTATTGGGATAGTATATTTTGTGAGTGGTTGAGACTTGAAAAATTTTTCACATATACTGCACAACTCAGATATGCATGTTTTTTGACTTTGCTGGGATGATATATTTTGTGTGTGGTTGGGACTTAGAAAAATGTTCACATTTAGTGCACAACTGAGATATGCATGTTTTTTGACTTTAGTGGGATAGTATATTTTGTCAGTGGTTGAGACTTGAAAAATTGTTCACATGTTGTGCACAACTGAGATATGCATGTTTTTTGACTTTGGTGGGATGATATATTTTGTGAGTGGTTGAGACTTGATAAATTTTTCACATGTTGTGCACAACTGAGATATGCATGTTTTATGACTTTGTTCTGATGATATATTTTGTGAGTGGTTGGAACTTAGAAAAATGTTCACATATTTTCAAAATTTTCGGACCTTTTTTGAAATGATATATTTTGTGAGTGGTTGGGACTAGACTAGGACAATCACAACTGAGATATGCATGTTTTTTGACTTTGGTGGGATGGTATATTTCGTGAGTGGTTTAGACTTGAAAAATTTTTCACATGTTGTGCACAACTGAGATATGCATGTTTTTTGACTTTATTGGGATAGTATATTTTGTGAGTGGTTGAGACTTGAAAAATTTTTCACATATACTGCACAACTCAGATATGCATGTTTTTTGACTTTGCTGGGATGATATATTTTGTGTGTGGTTGGGACTTAGAAAAATGTTCACATTTAGTGCACAACTGAGATATGCATGTTTTTTGACTTTAGTGGGATAGTATATTTTGTGAGTGGTTGAGACTTGAAAAATTGTTCACATGTTGTGCACAACTGAGATATGCATGTTTTTTGACTTTAGTGGGATAGTATATTTTGTGAGTGGTTGAGATTTGAAAAATTTTTCACATATACTGCACAACTCAGATATGCATGTTTTTTGACTTAGAAAAATGTTCACATTTAGTACACAACTGAGATATGCATGTTTTTTGACTTTAGTGGGATGGTATATTTTGTGAGTGGTTGAGACTTGAAAAATTTTTCACATGTTGTGCACAACTGAGATATGCATGTTTTTTGACTTTGTTCTGATGATATATTTTGTGAGTGGTTGGAACTTAGAAAAATGTTCACATATTTTCACAATTTTCGGACTTTTTTTGAAATGATATATTTTGTGAGTGGTTGGGACTAGACTAGGACAATCACAACTGAGATATGCATGTTTTTTGACTTTAGTGGGATAGTATATTTTGTGAGTGGTTGAGACTTGAACAATTTTTCACATATACTGCACAACTCAGATATGCATGTTTTTTGACTTTGCTGGGATGATATATTTTGTGAGTGGTTGGGACTTAGAAAAATGTTCACATATAGTGCACAACTGAGATATGCATGTTTTTTGACTTTGGTGGGATGGTATATTTTGTGAGTGGTTGAGACTTGAAAAATTTTTCACATGTTGTGCACAACTGAGATATGCATGTTTTTTTACTTTAGTGGGATAGTATATTTGTGAGTGGTTGAGACTTGAAAATTTTTTCACATGTTGTGCACAACTGAGATATGCATGTTTTTTGACTTTGGTGGGATGGTATATTTGTGAGTGGTTGAGACTTGAAAAATTTTTCACATGTTGTGCACAACTGAGATATGCATGTTTTTTGACTTTAGTGGGATAGTATATTTTGTGAGTGGTTGAGACTTGAACAATTTTTCACATGTTGTGCACAACTGAGATATGCATGTTTTATGACTTTGTGCTGATGATATATTTTGTGAGTGTTTGGGACATAGAAAAATTTTCACATATAGTGCACAACTGAGATATGTATGTTTTTTGACTTTAGTGGGATGGTATATTTTGTGAGTGGTTGAGACTTGAAAAATTTTTCACATGTTGTGCACAACTGAGATATGCATGTTTTTTGACTGTAGTGGGATGGTATATGTATTTTGTGAGTGGTTGAGACTTGAAAAATTTTTTACATGTTGTGCACAACTGAGATATGCATGTTTTTTTACTTTAGTGGGATAGTATATTTTGTGAGTGCTTGAGACTTGAAAAATTTTTCACATGTTGTGCACAACTGAGATATGCATGTTTTATGACTTTGTTCTAATGATATATTTTGTGAGTGGTTGGGACTTAGAAAAATGTTCACATATAGTGCACTACTGAGATATGACAATTTTCGGACTTTTTTTGAAATGATATATTTTGTGAGTGGGACTTGAAAAATGTTCACATATAGTGCACAACTGAGATATGCATGCTTTTTGACTTTGGTGGGATGGTATATTTTGTGAGTGGCTTAGACTTGAAAAATGTTTCACATGTTGTGCACAACTGAGATATGCATGTTTTTTGACTTTAGTGGGATAGTATATTTTGTGAGTGGTTGAGACTTGAAAAAATTTTTACATGTTGTACACAACTGAGATATGCATGTTTTTTGACTTTGCTGGGATGATATTTTGTGAGTGGTTGGGACTTAGAAAAATGTTCACATATAGTGCACAACTGAGATATGCATATTTTTTGATTTTGGTGGGATGGTATATTTTGTGAGTGGTTGAGACGTGAACAATTTTTAACATGTTGTGGTTGGAACTTAGAAAAATGTTCACATATTTTCACAATTTTCGGACTTTTTTTGAAATGATATATTTTGTGAGTGGTTGGGACTAGACTAGGACAATCACAACTGAGATATGCATGTTTTTTGACTTTGGTGGGATGGTATATTTTGTGAGTGGTTGAGACTTGAAAAATTTTTCACATATACTGCACAACTGAGATATGCATGTTTTTTGACTTTGCTGGGATGATATTTTGTGAGTGGTTGGGACTTAGAAAAATGTTCACATATAGTGCACAACTGAGATATGCATGTTTTTTGACTTTGGTGGGATGGTATATTTTGTGAGTGGTGGGGACTTGAAAAATTTTTCACATGTTGTGCACAACTGAGATATGCATGTTTTGTGACTGTAGTGGGATGGTATATGTATTTTGTGAGTGGTTGAGACTTGAAAAATGTTTCACATGTTGTGCACAACTGAGATATGCATGTTTTTTGACTGTAGTGGGATGGTATATGTATTTTGTGAGTGGTTGAGACTTGAAAAATTTTTCACATGTTGTGCACAACTGAGATATGCATGTTTTATGACTTTGTTCTGATGATATATTTTGTGAGTGGTTGGGACTTAAAAAAATGTTCACATATAGTGCACTACTGAGATATGACAATTTTCGTACTTTTTTTTGAAATGATATATTTTGTGAGTGGTTGGGACTTGAAAAATGTTCACATATAGTGCCCAACTGAGATATGCATGCTTTTTGACTTTGGTGGGATGGTATATTTTGTGAGTGGTTGAGACTTGAAAAATTTTTCACATATACTGCACAACTGAGATATGCATGTTTTTTGACTTTAGTGGGATAGTATATTTTGTGAGTGGTTGAGACTTGAAAAATTTTTACATGTTGTGCACAACTGAGATGTGCATGTTTTTTGACTTTGCTGGGATGATATTTTGTGAGTGGTTGGGACTTAGAAAAATGTTCACATATACTGCACAACTGAGATATGCATGTTTCTTGACTTTGTTGGGATAATATATTTTGTGAGTGGTTGGGACTTGGAAAATTGTTCACATGCTGTGCACAACTGAGATATGCATGTTCTTTGACTTTGGTGGGATGGTATATTTGTGAGTGGTTGAGACTTGAAAAATTTTTCACATGTTGTGCACAACTGAGATATTCATGTTTTTTTACTTTAGTGGGATGGTATATGTATTTTGTGAGTGGTTGAGACATGAACAATTTTTCACATGTTGTGCACAACTGAGATATGCATGTTTTTGACTTTAGTGGGATAGTATATTTTGTGAGTGGTTGAAACTTGAAAAATTTTTCACATGTTGTGCACAACTGAGATATGCATGTTTTATGACTTTGTTCTGATGATATATTTTGTGAGTGGTTGGAACTTAGAAAAATGGTCACATATAGTGCACTACTGAGATATGACAATTTTCGGACTTTTTTTGAAATGATATATTTTGTGAGTGGTTGTGACTTGAAAAATTTTCACATATAGTGCACAACTGAGATATGCATGTTTTTTGACTTTGGTGGGATGGTATATTTGTGAGTGGTTGAGACTTGAAAAATTTTTCACATGTTGTGCACAACTGAGATATGCATGTTTTTTGACTTTAGTGGAATGGTACATGTATTTTGTGAGTGGTTGAGATTTGAACAATTTTTCACATGTTGTGCACAACTGAGATATGCATGTTTTTTTACTTTGGTGGGATGGTATATTTTGTGAGTGGTTTAGACTTGAAAAATTTTTCACATGTTGTGCACAACTGAGATATGCATGTTTTTTGACTTTAGTGGGATAGTATATTTTGTGAGTGGTTGAGACTTGAAAAATTTTTCACATATACTGCACAACTGAGATATGCATGTTTTTTGACTTTGCTGTTATGATATTTTGTGAGTGGTTGGGACTTAGAAAAATGTTCACATATAGTGCACAACTGAGATATGCATGTTTTTTGACTTTGGTGGGATGGTATATTTTGTGAGTGGTGGAGACTTGAAAAATTTTTCACATGTTGTGCACAACTGAGATATGCATGTTTTGTGACTGTAGTGGGATGGTATATGTATTTTGTGAGTGGTTGAGACTTGAAAAATGTTTCACATGTTGTGCACAACTGAGATATGCATGTTTTTTGACTGTAGTGGGATGGTATATGTATTTTGTGAGTGGTTGAGACTTGAAAAATTTTTCACATGTTGTGCACAACTGAGATATGCATGTTTTATGACTTTGTTCTGATGATATATTTTGTGAGTGGTTGGGACTTAAAAAAATGTTCACATATAGTGCACTACTGAGATATGACAATTTTCGTACTTTTTTTTGAAATGATATATTTTGTGAGTGGTTGGGACTTGAAAAATTTTTCACATATACTGCACAACTGAGATATGCATGTTTTTTGACTTTGCTGTTATGATATTTTGTGAGTGGTTGGGACTTAGAAAAATGTTCACATATAGTGCACAACTGAGATATGCATGTTTTTTGACTTTGGTGGGATGGTATATTTTGTGAGTGGTGGAGACTTGAAAAAATTTTTACATGTTGTACACAACTGAGATATGCATGTTTTTTGACTTTGCTGGGATGATATTTTGTGAGTGGTTGGGACTTAGAAAAATGTTCACATATAGTGCACAACTGAGATATGCATATTTTTTGATTTTGGTGGGATGGTATATTTTGTGAGTGGTTGAGACGTGAACAATTTTTAACATGTTGTGGTTGGAACTTAGAAAAATGTTCACATATTTTCACAATTTTCGGACTTTTTTTGAAATGATATATTTTGTGAGTGGTTGGGACTAGACTAGGACAATCACAACTGAGATATGCATGTTTTTTGACTTTGGTGGGATGGTATATTTTGTGAGTGGTTGAGACTTGAAAAATTTTTCACATATACTGCACAACTGAGATATGCATGTTTTTTGACTTTGCTGGGATGATATTTTGTGAGTGGTTGGGACTTAGAAAAATGTTCACATATAGTGCACAACTGAGATATGCATGTTTTTTGACTTTGGTGGGACAGTATATTTTGTGAGTGGTTGAGACTTGAAAAATTTTTCACATATACTGCACAACTGAGATATGCATGTTTTTTGACTTTGCTGTTATGATATTTTGTGAGTGGTTGGGACTTAGAAAAATGTTCACATATAGTGCACAACTGAGATATGCATGTTTTTTGACTTTGGTGGGATGGTATATTTTGTGAGTGGTGGAGACTTGAAAAATTTTTCACATGTTGTGCACAACTGAGATATGCATGTTTTGTGACTGTAGTGGGATGGTATATGTATTTTGTGAGTGGTTGAGACTTGAAAAATGTTTCACATGTTGTGCACAACTGAGATATGCATGTTTTTTGACTGTAGTGGGATGGTATATGTATTTTGTGAGTGGTTGAGACTTGAAAAATTTTTCACATGTTGTGCACAACTGAGATATGCATGTTTTATGACTTTGTTCTGATGATATATTTTGTGAGTGGTTGGGACTTAAAAAAATGTTCACATATAGTGCACTACTGAGATATGACAATTTTCGTACTTTTTTTTGAAATGATATATTTTGTGAGTGGTTGGGACTTGAAAAATGTTCACATATAGTGCACAACTGAGATATGCATGCTTTTTGACTTTGGTGGGATGGTATATTTTGTGAGTGGTTGAGACTTGAAAAATTTTTCACATATACTGCACAACTGAGATATGCATGTTTTTTGACTTTAGTGGGATAGTATATTTTGTGAGTGGTTGAGACTTGAAAAATTTTTACATGTTGTGCACAACTGAGATATGCATGTTTTTTGACTTTGCTGGGATGATATTTTGTGAGTGGTTGGGACTTAGAAAAATGTTCACATATACTGCACAACTGAGATATGCATGTTTCTTGACTTTGTTGGGATAATATATTTTGTGAGTGGTTGGGACTTGAAAAATTTTTACATGTTGTGCACAACTGAGATATGCATGTTTTTTGACTTTAGTGGGATAGTATATTTTGTGAGTGGTTGAGACTTGAAAAATTTTTACATGTTGTGCACAACTGAGATATGCATGTTTTTTGACTTTAGTGGGATAGTATATTTTGTGAGTGGTTGAGACTTGAAAAATTTTTACATGTTGTGCACAACTGAGATATGCATGTTTTTTGACTTTGCTGGGATGATATTTTGTGAGTGGTTGGGACTTAGAAAAATGGTCACATATAGTGCACTACTGAGATATGACAATTTTCGGACTTTTTTTGAAATGATATATTTTGTGAGTGGTTGTGACTTGAAAAATTTTCACATATAGTGCACAACTGAGATATGCATGTTTTTTGACTTTGGTGGGATGGTATATTTGTGAGTGGTTGAGACTTGAAAAATTTTTCGCATGTTGTGCACAACTGAGATATGCATGTTTTTTGACTTTAGTGGAATGGTACATGTATTTTGTGAGTGGTTGAGATTTGAACAATTTTTCACATGTTGTGCACAACTGAGATATGCATGTTTTTTGACTTTGGTGGGATGGTATATTTTGTGAGTGGTGGAGACTTGAAAAATTTTTCACATGTTGTGCACAACTGAGATATGCATGTTTTGTGACTGTAGTGGGATGGTATATGTATTTTGTGAGTGGTTGAGACTTGAAAAATGTTTCACATGTTGTGCACAACTGAGATATGCATGTTTTTTGACTGTAGTGGGATGGTATATGTATTTTGTGAGTGGTTGAGACTTGAAAAATTTTTCACATGTTGTGCACAACTGAGATATGCATGTTTTATGACTTTGTTCTGATGATATATTTTGTGAGTGGTTGGGACTTAAAAAAATGTTCACATATAGTGCACTACTGAGATATGACAATTTTCGTACTTTTTTTTGAAATGATATATTTTGTGAGTGGTTGGGACTTGAAAAATTTTTCACATATACTGCACAACTGAGATATGCATGTTTTTTGACTTTGCTGTTATGATATTTTGTGAGTGGTTGGGACTTAGAAAAATGTTCACATATAGTGCACAACTGAGATATGCATGTTTTTTGACTTTGGTGGGATGGTATATTTTGTGAGTGGTGGAGACTTGAAAAAATTTTTACATGTTGTACACAACTGAGATATGCATGTTTTTTGACTTTGCTGGGATGATATTTTGTGAGTGGTTGGGACTTAGAAAAATGTTCACATATAGTGCACAACTGAGATATGCATATTTTTTGATTTTGGTGGGATGGTATATTTTGTGAGTGGTTGAGACGTGGACAATTTTTAACATGTTGTGGTTGGAACTTAGAAAAATGTTCACATATTTTCACAATTTTCGGACTTTTTTTGAAATGATATATTTTGTGAGTGGTTGGGACTAGACTAGGACAATCACAACTGAGATATGCATGTTTTTTGACTTTGGTGGGATGGTATATTTTGTGAGTGGTTGAGACTTGAAAAATTTTTCACATATACTGCACAACTGAGATATGCATGTTTTTTGACTTTGCTGGGATGATATTTTGTGAGTGGTTGGGACTTAGAAAAATGTTCACATATAGTGCACAACTGAGATATGCATGTTTTTTGACTTTGGTGGGACAGTATATTTTGTGAGTGGTTGAGACTTGAAAAATTTTTCACATATACTGCACAACTGAGATATGCATGTTTTTTGACTTTGCTGTTATGATATTTTGTGAGTGGTTGGGACTTAGAAAAATGTTCACATATAGTGCACAACTGAGATATGCATGTTTTTTGACTTTGGTGGGATGGTATATTTTGTGAGTGGTGGAGACTTGAAAAATTTTTCACATGTTGTGCACAACTGAGATATGCATGTTTTGTGACTGTAGTGGGATGGTATATGTATTTTGTGAGTGGTTGAGACTTGAAAAATGTTTCACATGTTGTGCACAACTGAGATATGCATGTTTTTTGACTGTAGTGGGATGGTATATGTATTTTGTGAGTGGTTGAGACTTGAAAAATTTTTCACATGTTGTGCACAACTGAGATATGCATGTTTTATGACTTTGTTCTGATGATATATTTTGTGAGTGGTTGGGACTTAAAAAAATGTTCACATATAGTGCACTACTGAGATATGACAATTTTCGTACTTTTTTTTGAAATGATATATTTTGTGAGTGGTTGGGACTTGAAAAATGTTCACATATAGTGCACAACTGAGATATGCATGCTTTTTGACTTTGGTGGGATGGTATATTTTGTGAGTGGTTGAGACTTGAAAAATTTTTCACATATACTGCACAACTGAGATATGCATGTTTTTTGACTTTAGTGGGATAGTATATTTTGTGAGTGGTTGAGACTTGAAAAATTTTTACATGTTGTGCACAACTGAGATATGCATGTTTTTTGACTTTGCTGGGATGATATTTTGTGAGTGGTTGGGACTTAGAAAAATGTTCACATATACTGCACAACTGAGATATGCATGTTTCTTGACTTTGTTGGGATAATATATTTTGTGAGTGGTTGGGACTTGGAAAATTGTTCACATGCTGTGCACAACTGAGATATGCATGTTCTTTGACTTTGGTGGGATGGTATATTTGTGAGTGGTTGAGACTTGAAAAATTTTTCACATGTTGTGCACAACTGAGATATGCATGTTTTTTGACTTTAGTGGGATAGTATATTTTGTGAGTGGTTGAGACTTGAAAAATTTTTACATGTTGTGCACAACTGAGATATGCATGTTTTTTGACTTTGCTGGGATGATATTTTGTGAGTGGTTGGGACTTAGAAAAATGGTCACATATAGTGCACTACTGAGATATGACAATTTTCGGACTTTTTTTGAAATGATATATTTTGTGAGTGGTTGTGACTTGAAAAATTTTCACATATAGTGCACAACTGAGATATGCATGTTTTTTGACTTTGGTGGGATGGTATATTTGTGAGTGGTTGAGACTTGAAAAATTTTTCGCATGTTGTGCACAACTGAGATATGCATGTTTTTTGACTTTAGTGGAATGGTACATGTATTTTGTGAGTGGTTGAGATTTGAACAATTTTTCACATGTTGTGCACAACTGAGATATGCATGTTTTTTGACTTTAGTGGGATAGTATATTTTGTGAGTGGTTGAGACTTGAAAAATTTTTCACATATACTGCACAACTGAGATATGCATGTTTTTTGACTTTGCTGTTATGATATTTTGTGAGTGGTTGGGACTTAGAAAAATGTTCACATATAGTGCACAACTGAGATATGCATGTTTTTTGACTTTGGTGGGATGGTATATTTTGTGAGTGGTGGAGACTTGAAAAATTTTTCACATGTTGTGCACAACTGAGATATGCATGTTTTTTGACTTTAGTGGGATAGTATATTTTGTGAGTGGTTGAGACTTGAAAAATTTTTCACATATACTGCACAACTGAGATATGCATGTTTTTTGACTTTGCTGTTATGATATTTTGTGAGTGGTTGGGACTTAGAAAAATGTTCACATATAGTGCACAACTGAGATATGCATGTTTTTTGACTTTGGTGGGATGGTATATTTTGTGAGTGGTGGAGACTTGAAAAATTTTTCACATGTTGTGCACAACTGAGATATGCATGTTTTGTGACTGTAGTGGGATGGTATATGTATTTTGTGAGTGGTTGAGACTTGAAAAATGTTTCACATGTTGTGCACAACTGAGAAATGCATGTTTTTTGACTGTAGTGGGATGGTATATGTATTTTGTGAGTGGTTGAGACTTGAAAAATTTTTCACATGTTGTGCACAACTGAGATATGCATGTTTTATGACTTTGTTCTGATGATATATTTTGTGAGTGGTTGGGACTTAAAAAAATGTTCACATATAGTGCACTACTGAGATATGACAATTTTCGTACTTTTTTTTTAAATTATATATTTTGTGAGTGGTTGGGACTTGAAAAATGTTCACATATAGTGCACAACTGAGATATGTATGTTTTTTGACTTTAGTGGGATGGTATATTTTGTGAGTGGTTGAGACTTGAAAAATATTTCACATGTTGTGCACAACTGAGATATGCATGCTTTTTGACTTTGGTGGGATGGTATATTTTGTGAGTGGCTTAGACTTGAAAATTTTTTCACATGTTGTGCACAACTGAGATATGCATGTTTTTTGACTTTGCTGGGATGATATATTTTGTGAGTGGTTGGGACATAGAAAAATTTTCACATGTAGTGCACAACTGAGATATGTATGTTTTTTGACTTTAGTGGGATGGTATATTTTGTGAGTGGTTGAGACTTGAAAAATTTTTCACATGTTGTGCACAACTGAGATATGCATGTTTTTTGACTGTAGTGGGATGGTATATGTATTTTGTGAGTGGTTGAGACTTGAAAAATTTTTTACATGTTGTGCACAACTGAGATATGCATGTTTTTTTACTTTAGTGGGATAGTATATTTTGTGAGTGCTTGAGACTTGAAAAATTTTTCACATGTTGTGCACAACTGAGATATGCATGTTTTATGACTTTGTTCTAATGATATATTTTGTGAGTGGTTGGGGCTTAGAAAAATGTTCACATATAGTGCACTACTGAGATATGACAATTTTCGGACTTTTTTTGAAATGATATATTTTGTGAGTGGTTGGGACTTGAAAAATGTTCACATATAGCGCACAACTGAGATATGCATGCTTTTTGACTTTGGTGGGATGGTATATTTTGTGAGTGGCTTAGACTTGAAAAATGTTTCACATGTTGTGCACAACTGAGATATGCATGTTTTTTGACTTTAGTGGGATAGTATATTTTGTGAGTGGTTGAGACTTGAAAAAATTTTTACATGTTGTACACAACTGAGATATGCATGTTTTTTGACTTTGCTGGGATGATATTTTGTGAGTGGTTGGGACTTAGAAAAATGTTCACATATACTGCACAACTGAGATATGCATGTTTTTTGACTTTGCTAGGATGATATTTTGTGAGTGGTTGGGACTTAGAATAATGTTCACATATAGTGCACAACTGAGATATGCATGTTTTTTGACTTTGGTGGGACAGTATATTTTGTGAGTGGTTGAGACTTGAAAAATTTTTCACATATACTGCACAACTGAGATATGCATGTTTTTTGACTTTGCTGTTATGATATTTTGTGAGTGGTTGGGACTTAGAAAAATGTTCACATATAGTGCACAACTGAGATATGCATGTTTTTTGACTTTGGTGGGATGGTATATTTTGTGAGTGGTGGAGACTTGAAAAATTTTTCACATGTTGTGCACAACTGAGATATGCATGTTTTGTGACTGTAGTGGGATGGTATATGTATTTTGTGAGTGGTTGAGACTTGAAAAATGTTTCACATGTTGTCCACAACTGAGATATGCATGTTTTTTGACTGTAGTGGGATGGTATATGTATTTTGTGAGTGGTTGAGACTTGAAAAATTTTTCACATGTTGTGCACAACTGAGATATGCATGTTTTATGACTTTGTTCTGATGATATATTTTGTGAGTGGTTGGGACTTAAAAAAATGTTCACATATAGTGCACTACTGAGATATGACAATTTTCGTACTTTTTTTTGAAATGATATATTTTGTGAGTGGTTGGGTCTTGAAAAATGTTCACATATAGTGCACAACTGAGATATGCATGCTTTTTGACTTTGGTGGGATGGTATATTTTGTGAGTGGTTGAGACTTGAAAAATTTTTCACATATACTGCACAACTGAGATATGCATGTTTTTTGACTTTAGTGGGATAGTATATTTTGTGAGTGGTTGAGACTTGAAAAATTTTTACATGTTGTGCACAACTGAGATATGCATGTTTTTTGACTTTGCTGGGATGATATTTTGTGAGTGGTTGGGACTTAGAAAAATGTTCACATATACTGCACAACTGAGATATGCATGTTTCTTGACTTTGTTGGGATAATATATTTTGTGAGTGGTTGGGACTTGGAAAATTGTTCACATGCTGTGCACAACTGAGATATGCATGTTCTTTGACTTTGGTGGGATGGTATATTTGTGAGTGGTTGAGACTTGAAAAATTTTTCACATGTTGTGCACAACTGAGATATGCATGTTTTTTTACTTTAGTGGGATGGTATATGTATTTTGTGAGTGGTTGAGACATGAACAATTTTTCACATGTTGTGCACAACTGAGATATGCATGTTTTTGACTTTAGTGGGATAGTATATTTTGTGAGTGGTTGAGACTTGAAAAATTTTTCACATGTTGTGCACAACTGAGATATGCATGTTTTATGACTTTGTTCTGATGATATATTTTGTGAGTGGTTGGAACTTAGAAAAATGGTCACATATAGTGCACTACTGAGATATGACAATTTTCGGACTTTTTTTGAAATGATATATTTTGTGAGTGGTTGTGACTTGAAAAATTTTCACATATAGTGCACAACTGAGATATGCATGTTTTTTGACTTTGGTGGGATGGTATATTTGTGAGTGGTTGAGACTTGAAAAATTTTTCACATGTTGTGCACAACTGAACAATTTTTCACATGTTGTGCACAACTGAGATATGCATGTTTTTTTACTTTGGTGGGATGGTATATTTTGTGAGTGGTTTAGACTTGAAAAATTTTTCACATGTTGTGCACAACTGAGATATGCATGTTTTTTGACTTTAGTGGGATAGTATATTTTGTGAGTGGTTGAGGCTTGAAAAATTTTTCACATATACTGCACAACTGCGATATGCATGTTTTTTGACTTTGCTGGGATGATATTTTGTGAGTGGTTGGGACTTAGAAAAATGTTCACATATAGTGCACAACTGAGATATGCATATTTTTTGATTTTGGTAGGATGGTATATTTTGTGAGTGGTTGAGACTTGAAAAATTTTTCACATGTTGTGCACAACTGAGATATGCATGTTTTTTTACTTTGGTGGGATGGTATATTTTGTGAGTGGTTTAGACTTGAAAAATTTTTCACATGTTGTGCACAACTGAGATATGCATGTTTTTTGACTTTAGTGGGATAGTATATTTTGTGAGTGGTTGAGACTTGAAAAATTTTTCACATATACTGCACAACTGAGATATGCATTTTTTTTGACTTTGCTGGGATGATATATTTTGTGAGTGGTTGGGACTTAGAAAAATTTTCACATATAGTGCACAACTGAGATATGCATGTTTTTTTACTTTGGTGGGATCGTATATTTTGTGAGTGGTTTAGACTTGAAAAATTTTTCACATGTTGTGCACAACTGAGATATGCATGTTTTTTGACTTTAGTGGGATAGCATATTTTGTGAGTGGTTGAGACTTGAACAATTTTTCACATGTTGTGCACAACTGAGATATGCATGTTTATTGACTTTAGTGAGATAGTATATTTTGTGAGTGGTTGAGACTTGAACAATTTTTCACATGTTGTGCACAACTGAGATATGCATGTTTTTTGACTTTAGTGGGATAGTATATTTTGTGAGTGGTTGAGACTTGAAAAATTTTTCACATGTTGTGCACAACTGAGATATGCATGTTTTATGACTTTGTTCTGATGATATATTTTGTGAGTGGTTGGAACTTAGAAAAATGTTCACATACTTTCACAATTTTCGGACTTTTTTTGAAATGATATATTTTGTGAGTGGTTGGGACTAGACTAGGACAATCACAACTGAGATATGCATGTTTTTTGACTTTGGTGGGATGCTATATTTTGTGAGTGGTTTAGACTTGAAAAATTTTTCACATGTTGTGCACATTTGAGATATGCATGTTTTTTTACTTTAGTGGGATAGTATATTTTGTGAGTGGTTGAGACTTGAAAAATTTTTCACATATACTGCACAACTCAGATATGCATGTTTTTTGACTTTGCTGGGATGATATATTTTGTGAGTGGTTGGGACTTAGAAAAATGTTCACATATAGTGCACAACTGAGATATGCATGTTTTTTGACTTTGATGGGATGGTATATTTTGTGAGTGGTTGAGACTTCAAACATTTTTCACATGTTGTGCACAACTGAGATATGCATGTTTTTTGACTGTAGTGGGATGGTATATGTATTTTGTGAGTGGTTGAGACTTGAAAATTTTTTCACATGTTGTGCACAACTGAGATATGCATGTTTTATGACTTTGTTCTGATGATATATGTAGTGAGTGGTTGGGACTTAGAAAAATGTTCACATATAGTGCACTACCGAGATATGACAATTTTCGGACTTTTTTTGAAATGATATATTTTGTGAGTGGTTGGGACTTGAAAAATGTTCACATATAGTGCACAACTGAGATATGCATGCTTTTTGACTTTGGTGGGATGGTATATTTTGTGAGTGGCTTAGAATTGAAAAATTTTTCACATGTTCTGCACAACTGAGATATGCATGTTTTTTGACTTTAGTGGGATAGTATATTTTGTAAATGGTTGAGACTTGAAAAAATTTTACATGTTGTGACAACTGAGATATGCATGTTTTTTGACTTTAGTGGGATGGTATATTTTGTGAGTGGTTGGGACTTAGAAAAATGTTCACATATACTGCAAAACTGAGATATGCATATTTTTTGATTTTGGTGGGATGGTATATTTTGTGAGTGGTTGAGACCTGAAGATTTTTAACATGTTGTGCACAACTGAGAAATGCATGTTTTCTGACTTTCGTGGGATGGTATATTTTGTGAGTGGTTGAGACTTGAACAATTTTTTACATGTTGTGCACAACTGAGATATACATGTTTTTTTGAATTTAGTGGGATAGTATATTTTGTGAGTGGTTGATACTTAGAAAAATGATCACATATAGTGCACAACTGAGATATGCATGTTTTTTGACTTTGGTGGGATGGTATATTTTGTGAGTGGTTTAGACTTGAAAAATTTTTCACATGTTGTGCACAACTGAGATATGCATGTTTTTTGACTTTAGTGCAATAGCATATTTTGTGAGTGGTTGAGACTTAGAAAAATGATCACATATAGTGCACAACTGAGATATGCATGTTTTTTGACTTTGGTGGGATAGTATATTTTGTGAGTGGTTGAGACATGAAAAATTTTTTGCATATATTGCACAACTGAGATATGCATGTTTTTTGACTTTGCTGGGATGATATTTTGTGAGTGGTTGGGACTTAGAAAAATGTTCACATATAGTGCACAACTGAGATATGCATGGTTTTTGACTTTGGTGGGATAGTATATTTTGTGAGTGGTTGAGACTTGAAAAATTTTTCACATGTTGTGCACAACTGAGATATGCATGTTTTTTGACTTTGTTGGGATGACATATTTTATGATTGGTTGGGACTTAGAAAAATGTTCACATATAGTGCACAACTCAGATATGCATGTTTTTTGACTTTGCTGGGATGATATATTTTGTGAGTGGTTGGGACTTAGAAAAATGTTCACATATAGTGCACAACTGAGATATGCATGTTTTTTTACTTTGGTGGGATGGTATATTTTGTGAGTGGTTGAGACTTGAAAAAATTTTCACATGTTCTGCACAACTGAGATATGCATGTTTTTTGACTTTAGTGGGATGGTATATGTATTTTGTGAGTTGTTGAGACTTGAAAAATTTTTCACATGTTGGGCACAACTGAGATATGCATGTTTTATGACTTTGTTCTGATGATATATTTTGTGAGTGGTTGGAACTTAGAAAAATGTTCACATATTTTCACAATTTTCGGACTTTTTTTGAAATGATATATTTTGTGAGTGGTTGGGACTAGACTAGGACAATCACAACTGAGATATGCATGTTTTTTAACTTTGGTGGGATGGTATATTTTGTGAGTGGTTTAGACTTGAAAAATTTTTCACATGTTGTGCACAACTGAGATATGCATGTTTTTTGACTTTAGTGGGATAGTATATTTTGTGAGTGGTTGAGACTTGAAAAATTTTTCACATATACTGCACAACTCAGATATGCATGTTTTTTGACTTTGCTGGGATGATATATTTTGTGAGTGGTTGGGACTTAGAAAAATGTTCACATATAGTGCACAACTGAGATATGCATGTTTTTTGACTTTGATGGGATGGTATATTTTGTGAGTGGTTGAGACTTCAAACATTTTTCACATGTTGTGCACAACTGAGATATGCATGTTTTTTGACTGTAGTGGGATGGTATATGTATTTTGTGAGTGGTTGAGACTTGAAAATTTTTTCACATGTTGTGCACAACTGAGATATGCATGTTTTATGACTTTGTTCTGATGATATATGTAGTGAGTGGTTGGGACTTAGAAAAATGTTCACATATAGTGCACTACTGAGATATGACAATTTTCGGACTTTTTTTGAAATGATATATTTTGTGAGTGGTTGGGACTTGAAAAATGTTCACATATAGTGCACAACTGAGATATGCATGCTTTTTGACTTTGGTGGGATGGTATATTTTGTGAGTGGCTTAGACTTGAAAAATTTTTCACATGTTCTGCACAACTGAGATATGCATGTTTTTTGACTTTAGTGGGATGGTATATTTTGTGAGTGGTTGGGACTTAGAAAAATGTTTACATATACTGCACAACTGAGATATGCATATTTTTTTATTTTGGTGGGATGGTATATTTTGTGAGTGGTTGAGACCTGAAAAATTTTTAACATGTTGTGCACAACTGAGAAATGCATGTTTTCTGACTTTCGTGGAATGGTATATTTTGTGAGTGGTTGAGACTTGAAAAATTTTTTACATGTTGTGCACAACTGAGATATACATGTTTTTTGAATTTAGTGGGATAGTATATTTTGTAAGTGGTTGAGACTTGAAAAATTTTTCACATATACTGCACAACTGAGATATGCATGTTTTTTTACTTTGGTGGGATGGTATATTTTGTGAGTGGTTGAGACTTGAAAAATTGTTCACATGTTGTGCACAACTGAGATATGCATGTTTTATGACTTTGTTCTGATGATATATTTTGTGAGTGGTTGGAACTTAGAAAAATGGTCACATATAGTGCACTACTGAGATATGATAATTTTCGGACTTTTTTTGAAATGATATATTTTGTGAGTGGTTGGGACTTGAAAAATTTTTCACATGTTGTGCACAACTGAGATATGCATGTTTTTTGACTTTAGTGGGATGGTACATGTATTTTGTGAGTGGTTGAGATTTGAAAAATTTTTCACATGTTGTGCACAACTGAGATATGCATGTTTTTTTACTTTGGTGGGATGGTATATTTTGTGAGTGGTTTAGACTTGAAAAATTTTTCACATGTTGTGCACAACTGAGATTTGCATGTTTTTTGACTTTAGTGGGATAGTATATTTTGTGAGTGGTTGAGACTTGAAAAATTTTCACATGTTGTGCACAACTGAGATATGCATGTTTTTTGACTTTAGTGGAATGGTACATGTATTTTGTGAGTGGTTGAGATTTGAAAAATTTTTCACATGTTGTGCACAACTGAGATATGCATGTTTTTTTACTTTGGTGGGATGGTATATTTTGTGAGTGGTATAGACTTGAAAAATTTTTCACATGTTGTGCACAACTGAGATATGCATGTTTTTTGACTTTAGTGGGATAGTATATTTTGTGAGTGGTTGAGACTTGAAAAATTTTTCACATATACTGCACAACTGCGATATGCATGTTTTTTGACTTTGCTGGGATGATATTTTGTGAGTGGTTGGGACTTAGAAAAATGTTCACATATAGTGCACAACTGAGATATGCATATTTTTTGACTTTGGTAGGATGGTATATTTTGTGAGTGGTTGAGACTTGAAAAATTTTTCACATGTTGTGCACAACTGAGATATGCATGTTTTTTTACTTTGGTGGGATGGTATATTTTGTGAGTGGTTGAGACTTGAACAATTTTTCACATGTTGTGCACAACTGAGATATGCATGTTTTTTGACTTTAGTGGAATGGTACATGTATTTTGTGAGTGGTTGAGATTTGAAAAATTTTTCACATGTTGTGCACAACTGAGATATGCATGTTTTTTTACTTTGGTGGGATGGTATATTTTGTGAGTGGTTTAGACTTGAAAAATTTTTCACATGTTGTGCACAACTGAGATATGCATGTTTTTTGACTTTAGTGGGATAGTATATTTTGTGAGTGGTTGAGACTTGAAAAATTTTTCACATATACTGCACAACTGCGATATGCATGTTTTTTGACTTTGCTGGGATGATATTTTGTGAGTGGTTGGAACTTAGAAAAATGGTCACATATAGTGCACTACTGAGATATGACAATTTTCGGACTTTTTTTGAAATGATATATTTTGTGAGTGGTTGGGACTTGAAAAATTTTTCACATGTTGTGCACAACTGAGATATGCATGTTTTTTGACTTTAGTGGGATGGTACATGTATTTTGTGAGTGGTTGAGATTTGAAAAATTTTTCACATGTTGTGCACAACTGAGATATGCATGTTTTTTTACTTTGGTGGGATGGTATATTTTGTGAGTGGTTTAGACTTGAAAAATTTTTCACATGTTGTGCACAACTGAGATATGCATGTTTTTTGACTTTAGTGGGATAGTATATTTTGTGAGTGGTTGAGACTTGAAAAATTTTTCACATGTTGTGCACAACTGAGATATGCATGTTTTTTGACTTTAGTGGAATGGTACATGTATTTTGTGAGTGGTTGAGATTTGAAAAATTTTTCACATGTTGTGCACAACTGAGATATGCATGTTTTTTTACTTTGGTGGGATGGTATATTTTGTGAGTGGTTTAGACTTGAAAAATTTTTCACATGTTGTGCACAACTGAGATATGCATGTTTTTTGACTTTAGTGGGATAGTATATTTTGTGAGTGGTTGAGACTTGAAAAATTTTTCACATGTTGTGCACAACTGAGATATGCATGTTTTTTGACTTTGGTGGGATGGTATATTTTGTGAGTGGTTTAGACTTGAAAAATTTTTCAAATGTTGTGCACAACTGAGATATGCATGTTTTTTTACTTTGGTGGGATGGTATATTTTGTGAGTGGTTGAGACTTGAAAAATTTTTCACATGTTGTGCACAACTGAGATATGCATGTTTTTTGACTTTAGTGGGATAGTATATTTTGTGAGTGGTTGAGACTTGAAAAATTTTTCACATATACTGCACAACTGAGATATGCATGTTTTTTTACTTTGGTGGGATGGTATATTTTGTGAGTGGTTGAGACTTGAAAAATTTTTCACATGTTGTGCACAACTGAGATATGCATGTTTTTTGACTTTAGTGGAATGGTACATGTATTTTGTGAGTGGTTGAGATTTGAAAAATTTTTCACATGTTGTGCACAACTGAGATATGCATGTTTTTTTACTTTGGTGGGATGGTATATTTTGTGAGTGGTTTAGACTTGAAAAATTTTTCACATGTTGTGCACAACTGAGATATGCATGTTTTTTGACTTTAGTGGGATAGTATATTTTGTGAGTGGTTGAGACTTGAAAAATTTTTCACATATACTGCACAACTGCGATATGCATGTTTTTTGACTTTGCTGTGATGATATTTTGTGAGTGGTTGGGACTTAGAAAAATGTTCACATATAGTGCACAACTGAGATATGCATATTTTTTGACTTTGGTGGGATGGTATATTTTGTGAGTGGTTGAGACTTGAAAAATTTTTCACATGTTGTGCACAACTGAGATATGCATGTTTTTTGACTTTAGTGGAATGGTACATGTATTTTGTGAGTGGTTGAGATTTGAAAAATTTTTCACATGTTGTGCACAACTGAGATATGCATGTTTTTTTACTTTGGTGGGATGGTATATTTTGTGAGTGGTTTAGACTTGAAAAATTTTTCACATGTTGTGCACAACTGAGATATGCATGTTTTTTGACTTTAGTGGGATAGTATATTTTGTGAGTGGTTGAGACTTGAAAAATTTTTCACATATACTGCACAACTGAGATATGCATGTTTTTTTACTTTGGTGGGATGGTATATTTTGTGAGTGGTTGAGACCTGAAAAATTTTTAACATGTTGTGCACAACTGAGAAATGCATGTTTTCTGACTTTCGTGGGATGGTATATTTTGTGAGTGGTTGAGACTTGAACAATTTTTTACATGTTGTGCACAACTGAGATATGCATGTTTTTTGACTGTAGTGGGATGGTATATGTATTTTGTGAGTGGTTGAGACTTGAAAATTTTTTCACATATACTGCACAACCCAGATATGCATGTTTTTTGACTTTGCTGGGATGATATATTTTGTGAGTGGTTGGGACTTAGAAAAATGTTCACATATAGTGCACAACTGAGATATGCATGTTTTTTTACTTTGGTGGGATGGTATATTTTGTGAGTGGTTGAGACTTGAAAAATTTTTCACATGTTGTGCACAACTGAGATATGCATGTTTTTTGACTTTAGTGGAATGGTACATGTATTTTGTGAGTGGTTGAGATTTGAAAAATTTTTCACATGTTGTGCACAACTGAGATATGCATGTTTTTTTACTTTGGTGGGATGGTATATTTTGTGAGTGGTTTAGACTTGAAAGATTTTTCACATGTTGTGCACAACTGAGATATGCATGTTTTTTGACTTTAGTGGGATAGTATATTTTGTGAGAGTTTGAGACTTGAAAAATTTTTCACATATACTGCACAACTGCGATATGCATGTTTTTTGACTTTGCTGGGATGATATTTTGTGAGTGGTTGGGACTTAGAAAAATGTTCACATATAGTGCACAACTGAGATATGCATGGTTTTTGACTTTGGTGGGATGATATATTTTGTGAGTGTTTGGGACTTAGAAAAATGTTCACATATAGTGCACAACTGAGATATGCATGTTTTTTGACTTTAGTGAGATAGTATATTTTGTGAGTGGTTGAGACTTGAAAAATTTTCACATATAGTGCACAACTGAGATATGCATGGTTTTTGACTTTGGTGGGATAGTATATTTTGTGAGTGGTTGAGACTTGAAAAATTTTTCACATGTTGTGCACAACTGAGATATGCATGTTTTATGACTTTGTTCTGATGATATATTATGTGAGTGGTTGGAACCTAGAAAAATGTTCACATATAGTGCACTACTGAGATATGACAATTTTCGGACTTTTTTTGAAATTATATATTTTGTGAGTGGTTGGGACTTGAAAAATGTTCACATATAGTGCACAACTGAGATATGCATGGTTTTTGACTTTGGTGGGATAGTATATTTTGTGAGTGGTTGAGACTTAGAAAAATGTTCACATATAGTGCACAACTGAGATATGCATGGTTTTTGACTTTGGTGGGATAGTATATTTTGTGAGTGGTTGAGACTTGAAACATTTTTCACATGTTGTGCACAACTGAGATATGCATGTTTTTTGACTTTGTTGGGATGACATATTTTATGATTGGTTGGGACTTAGAAAAATGTTCACATATAGTGCACAACTCAGATATGCATGTTTTTTGACTTTGCTGGGATGATTTATTTTGTGAGTGGTTGGGACTTAGAAAAATGTTCACATATAGTGCACAACTGAGATATGCATGTTTATTGACTTTAGTGAGATAGTATATTTTGTGAGTGGTTGAGACTTGAAAAATTTTTCACATGTTGTGCACAACTGAGATATGCATGTTTTTTGACTTTAGTGGGATAGTATATTTTGTGAGTGGTTGAGACTTAGAAAAATGTTCACATATAGTGCACAACTGAGATATGCATGGTTTTTGACTTTGGTGGGATAGTATATTTTGTGAGTGGTTGAGACTTAGAAAAATGTTCACATATAGTGCACAACTGAGATATGCATGGTTTTTGACTTTGGTGGGATAGTATATTTTGTGAGTGGTTGAGACTTGAAAAATTTTTCACATGTTGTGCACAACTGAGATATGCATGTTTTATGACTTTGTTCTGATGATATATTATGTGAGTGGTTGGAACCTAGAAAAATGTTCACATATAGTGCACTACTGAGATATGACAATTTTCGGACTTTTTTTGAAATTATATATTTTGTGAGTGGTTGGGACTTGAAAAATGTTCACATATAGTGCACAACTGAGATATGCATGGTTTTTGACTTTGGTGGGATAGTATATTTTGTGAGTGGTTGAGACTTAGAAAAATGTTCACATATAGTGCACAACTGAGATATGCATGGTTTTTGACTTTGGTGGGATAGTATATTTTGTGAGTGGTTGAGACTTGAAACATTTTTCACATGTTGTGCACAACTGAGATATGCATGTTTTTTGACTTTGTTGGGATGACATATTTTATGATTGGTTGGGACTTAGAAAAATGTTCACATATAGTGCACAACTCAGATATGCATGTTTTTTGACTTTGCTGGGATGATTTATTTTGTGAGTGGTTGGGACTTAGAAAAATGTTCACATATAGTGCACAACTGAGATATGCATGTTTTTTGACTTTGGTGGGATGGTATATTTTGTGAGTGGTTGAGACTTGAAAAAATGTTCACATGTTCTGCACAACTGAGATATGCATGTTTTTTGACTTTAGTGGGATGGTATATGTATTTTGTGAGTTGTTGAGACTTGAAAAATTTTTCACATGTTGTGCACAACTGAGATATGCATGTTTATTGACTTTAGTGAGATAGTATATTTTGTGAGTGGTTGAGACTTGAAAAATTTTTCACATGTTGTGCACAACTGAGATATGCATGTTTTTTGACTTTAGTGGGATAGTATATTTTGTGAGTGGTTGAGACTTGAAAAATTTTTCACATGTTGTGCACAACTGAGATATGCATGTTTTATGACTTTGTTCTGATGATATATTTTGTGAGTGGTTGGAACTTAGAAAAATGTTCACATATTTTCACAATTTTCGGACTTTTTTTGAAATGATATATTTTGTGAGTAGTTGGGACTAGACTAGGACAATCACAACTGAGATATGCATGTTTTTTGACTTTGGTGGGATGGTATATTTTGTGAGTGGTTTAGACTTGAAAAATTTTTCACATGTTGTGCACAACTGAGATATGCATGTTTTTTGACTTTAGTGGGATAGTATATTTTGTGAGTGGTTGAGACTTGAAAAATTTTTCACATATACTGCACAACTCAGATATGCATGTTTTTTGACTTTGCTGGGATGATTTATTTTGTGAGTGGTTGGGACTTAGAAAAATGTTCACATATAGTGCACAACTGAGATATGCATGTTTTTTGACTTTGGTGGGATGGTATATTTTGTGAGTGGTTGAGACTTCAAACATTTTTCACATGTTGTGCACAACTGAGATATGCATGTTTTTTGACTGTAGTGGGATGGTATATGTATTTTGTGAGTGGTTGAGACTTGAAAATTTTTTCACATGTTGTGCACAACTGAGATATGCATGTTTTATGACTTTGTTCTGATGATATATGTAGTGAGTGGTTGGGACTTAGAAAAATGTTCACATATAGTGCACAACTGAGATATGCATGCTTTTTGACTTTGGTGGGATGGTATATTTTGTGAGTGGCTTAGACTTGAAAAATTTTTCACATGTCCTGCACAACTGAGATATGCATGTTTTTTGACTTTAGTGGGATAGTATATTTTGTGAGTGGTTGAGACTTGAAAAAATTTTACATGTTGTGCACAACTGAGATATGCATGTTTTTGACTTTAGTGGGATGGTATATTTTGTGAGTGGTTGGGACTTAGAAAAATGTTCACATATACTGCACAACTGAGATATGCATATTTTTTGATTTTGGTGGGATGGTATATTTTGTGAGTGGTTGAGACTTGAAAAATTTTTAACATGTTGTGCACAACTGAGAAATGCATGTTTTCTGACTTTCGTGGGATGGTATATTTTGTGAGTGGTTGAGACTTGAACAATTTTTTACATGTAGTGCACAACTGAGATATACATGTTTTTTGAATTTAGTGGGATAGTATATTTTGTGAGTGGTTGAGACTTGAAAAATTTTTCACATATACTGCACAACTGAGATATGCATGTTTTTTGACTTAGCTGGGATGATATTTTGTGAGTTGTTGGGACTTAGAAAAATTTTCACATATAGTGCACAACTGAGATATGCATGTTTTTTGACTTTGGTGGGATGGTATATTTTTTGAGTGGTTGAGACTTGAAAAATTTTTCACATGTTGTGCACAACTGAGATATGCATGTTTTTTTACTTTGGTGGGATGGTATATTTTGTGAGTGGTTTAGACTTGAAAAATTTTTCACATGTTGTGCACAACTGAGATATGCATGTTTTTTGACTTTAGTGGGATAGTATATTTTGTGTGTGGTTGAGACTTGAAAAATTTTTCACATGTTGTGCACAACTGAGATATGCATGTTTTTTGACTTTAGTGGGATGGTATATGTATTTTGTGAGTGGTTGAGACTTGAACAATTTTTCACATGTTGTGCACAACTGAGATATGCATGTTTTTTGACTTTAGTGGGATAGTATATTTTGTGAGTGGTTGAGACTTGAAAAATTTTTCACATGTTGTGCACAACTGAGATATGCATGTTTTTTGACTTTAGTGGGATAGTATATTTTGTGAGTGGTTGAGACTTGAAAAATTTTTCACATGTTGTGCACAACTGAGATATGCATGTTTTTTGACTTTAGTGGGATGGTATATGTATTTTGTGAGTGGTTGAGACTTGAACAATTTTTCACATGTTGTGCACAACTGAGATATGCATGTTTTTTGACTTTAGTGGGATAGTATATTTTGTGAGTGGTTGAGACTTGAAAAATTTTTCACATGTTGTGCACAACTGAGATATGCATGTTTTATGACTTTGTTCTGATGATATATTTTGTGAGTGGTTGGAACTTAGAAAAATGTTCACATATAGTGCACTACTAAGATATGACAATTTTCGGACTTTTTTTGAAATGATATATTTTGTGAGTGGTTGGGACTTGAAAAATGTTCACATATAGTGCACAACTGAGATATGCATGTTTTTTGACTTTGGTGGGATAGTATATTTTGTGAGTGGTTGAGACTTGAACAATTTTTCGCATATATTGCACAACTGAGATATGCATGTTTTTTGACTTTGCTGGGATGATATATTTTGTGAGTGGTTGGGACTTAGAAAAATGTTCACATATAGTGCACAATTGAGATATGCATGTTTTTTGACTTTGATGGGATGGTATATTTTGTGAGTGGTTGAGACTTCAAACATTTTTCACATGTTGTGCACAACTGAGATATGCATGTTTTTTGACTGTAGTGGGATGGTATATGTATTTTGTGAGTGGTTGAGACTTGAAAATTTTTTCACATGTTGTGCACAACTGAGATATGCATGTTTTATGACTTTGTTCTGATGATATATGTAGTGAGTGGTTGGGACTTAGAAAAATGTTCACATTTAGTGCACTACTGAGATATGACAATTTGACACATGTTGGTTGAGACTAGAAAATTTTTTCACATGTTGTGCACAACTGAGATATGCATGTTTTATGACTTTGTTCTGATGATATATGTAGTGAGTGGTTGGGACTTAGAAAAATGTTCACATATAGTGCACAACTGAGATATGCATGCTTTTTGACTTTGGTGGGATGGTATATTTTGTGAGTGGCTTAGACTTGAAAAATTTTTCACATGTTCTGCACAACTGAGATATGCATGTTTTTTGACTTTAGTGGGATAGTATATTTTGTGAGTGGTTGAGACTTGAAAAAATTTTACATGTTGTGCACAACTGAGATATGCATGTTTTTTGACTTTAGTGGGATGGTATATTTTGTGAGTGGTTGGGACTTAGAAAAATGTTCACATATACTGCACAACTGAGATATGCATATTTTTTGATTTTGGTGGGATGGTATATTTTGTGAGTGGTTGAGACTTGAACAATTTTTTACATGTAGTGCACAACTGAGATATACATGTTTTTTGAATTTAGTGGGATAGTATATTTTGTGAGTGGTTGAGACTTGAAAAATTTTTCACATATACTGCACAACTGAGATATGCATGTTTTTTGACTTTGCTGGGATGATATTTTGTGAGTTGTTGGGACTTAGAAAAATTTTCACATATAGTGCACAACTGAGATATGCATGTTTTTTGACTTTGGTGGGATGGTATATTTTTTGAGTGGTTGAGACTTGAACAATTTTTCGCATATATTGCACAACTGAGATATGCATGTTTTTTGACTTTGCTGGGATGATATATTTTGTGAGTGGTTGGGACTTAGAAAAATGTTCACATATAGTGCACAATTGAGATATGCATGTTTTTTGACTTTGATGGGATGGTATATTTTGTGAGTGGTTGAGACTTCAAACATTTTTCACATGTTGTGCACAACTGAGATATGCATGTTTTTTGACTGTAGTGGGATGGTATATGTATTTTGTGAGTGGTTGAGACTTGAAAATTTTTTCACATGTTGTGCACAACTGAGATATGCATGTTTTATGACTTTGTTCTGATGATATATGTAGTGAGTGGTTGGGACTTAGAAAAATGTTCACATTTAGTGCACTACTGAGATATGACAATTTGACACATGTTGGTTGAGACTTGAAAATTTTTTCACATGTTGTGCACAACTGAGATATGCATGTTTTATGACTTTGTTCTGATGATATATGTAGTGAGTGGTTGGGACTTAGAAAAATGTTCACATATAGTGCACAACTGAGATATGCATGCTTTTTGACTTTGGTGGGATGGTATATTTTGTGAGTGGCTTAGACTTGAAAAATTTTTCACATGTTCTGCACAACTGAGATATGCATGTTTTTTGACTTTAGTGGGATAGTATATTTTGTGAGTGGTTGAGACTTGAAAAAATTTTACATGTTGTGCACAACTGAGATATGCATGTTTTTTGACTTTAGTGGGATGGTATATTTTGTGAGTGGTTGGGACTTAGAAAAATGTTCACATATACTGCACAACTGAGATATGCATATTTTTTGATTTTGGTGGGATGGTATATTTTGTGAGTGGTTGAGACTTGAACAATTTTTTACATGTAGTGCACAACTGAGATATACATGTTTTTTGAATTTAGTGGGATAGTATATTTTGTGAGTGGTTGAGACTTGAAAAATTTTTCACATATACTGCACAACTGAGATATGCATGTTTTTTGACTTTGCTGGGATGATATTTTGTGAGTTGTTGGGACTTAGAAAAATTTTCACATATAGTGCACAACTGAGATATGCATGTTTTTTGACTTTGGTGGGATGGTATATTTTTTGAGTGGTTGAGACTTGAAAAATTTTTCACATGTTGTGCACAACTGAGATATGCATGTTTTTTTACTTTGGTGGGATGGTATATTTTGTGAGTGGTTTAGACTTGAAAAATTTTTCACATGTTGTGCACAACTGAGATATGCATGTTTTTTGACTTTAGTGGGATAGTATATTTTGTGAGTGGTTGAGACTTGAAAAATTTTTCACATGTTGTGCACAACTGAGATATGCATGTTTTTTGACTTTAGTGGGATGGTATATGTATTTTGTGAGTGGTTGAGACTTGAACAATTTTTCACATGTTGTGCACAACTGAGATATGCATGTTTTTTGACTTTAGTGGGATAGTATATTTTGTGAGTGGTTGAGACTTGAAAAATTTTTCACATGTTGTGCACAACTGAGATATGCATGTTTTTTGACTTTAGTGGGATAGTATATTTTGTGAGTGGTTGAGACTTGAAAAATTTTTCACATGTTGTGCACAACTGAGATATGCATGTTTTTTGACTTTAGTGGGATGGTATATGTATTTTGTGAGTGGTTGAGACTTGAACAATTTTTCACTTTAGTGGGATAGTATATTTTGTGAGTGGTTGAGACTTGAAAAATTTTTCACATGTTGTGCACAACTGAGATATGCATGTTTTATGACTTTGTTCTGATGATATATTTTGTGAGTGGTTGGAACTTAGAAAAATGTTCACATATAGTGCACTACTAAGATATGACAATTTTCGGACTTTTTTTGAAATGATATATTTTGTGAGTGGTTGGGACTTGAAAAATGTTCACATATAGTGCACAACTGAGATATGCATGTTTTTTGACTTTGGTGGGATAGTATATTTTGTGAGTGGTTGAGACTTGAAAAATTTTTCGCATATATTGCACAACTGAGATATGCATGTTTTTTGACTTTGCTGGGATGATATATTTTGTGAGTGGTTGGGACTTAGAAAAATGTTCACATATAGTGCACAATTGAGATATGCATGTTTTTTGACTTTGATGGGATGGTATATTTTGTGAGTGGTTGAGACTTCAAACATTTTTCACATGTTGTGCACAACTGAGATATGCATGTTTTTTGACTGTAGTGGGATGGTATATGTATTTTGTGAGTGGTTGAGACTTGAAAATTTTTTCACATGTTGTGCACAACTGAGATATGCATGTTTTATGACTTTGTTCTGATGATATATGTAGTGAGTGGTTGGGACTTAGAAAAATGTTCACATTTAGTGCACTACTGAGATATGACAATTTGACACATGTTGGTTGAGACTTGAAAATTTTTTCACATGTTGTGCACAACTGAGATATGCATGTTTTATGACTTTGTTCTGATGATATATGTAGTGAGTGGTTGGGACTTAGAAAAATGTTCACATATAGTGCACAACTGAGATATGCATGCTTTTTGACTTTGGTGGGATGGTATATTTTGTGAGTGGCTTAGACTTGAAAAATTTTTCACATGTTCTGCACAACTGAGATATGCATGTTTTTTGACTTTAGTGGGATAGTATATTTTGTGAGTGGTTGAGACTTGAAAAAATTTTACATGTTGTGCACAACTGAGATATGCATGTTTTTTGACTTTAGTGGGATGGTATATTTTGTGAGTGGTTGGGACTTAGAAAAATGTTCACATATACTGCACAACTGAGATATGCATATTTTTTGATTTTGGTGGGATGGTATATTTTGTGAGTGGTTGAGACTTGAAAAATTTTTAACATGTTGTGCACAACTGAGAAATGCATGTTTTCTGACTTTCGTGGGATGGTATATTTTGTGAGTGGTTGAGACTTGAACAATTTTTTACATGTTGTGCACAACTGAGATATACATGTTTTTTGAATTTAGTGGGATAGTATATTTTGTGAGTGGTTGAGACTTGAAAAATTTTTCACATATACTGCACAACTGAGATATGCATGTTTTTTGACTTTGCTGGGATGATATTTTGTGAGTTGTTGGGACTTAGAAAAATGTTCACATATAGTGCACAACTGAGATATGCATGTTTTTTGACTTTGGTGGGATGGTATATTTTTTGAGTGGTTGAGACTTGAAAAATTTTTCACATGTTGTGCACAACTGAGATATGCATGTTTTTTTACTTTGGTGGGATGGTATATTTTGTGAGTGGTTTAGACATGAAGAATTTTTCACATGTTGTGCACAACTGAGATATGCATGTTTTTTGACTTTAGTGGGATAGTATATTTTGTGAGTGGTTGAGACTTGAAAAATTTTTCACATGTTGTGCACAACTGAGATATGCATGTTTTTTGACTTTAGTGGGATGGTATATGTATTTTGTGAGTGGTTGAGACTTGAACAATTTTTCACATGTTGTGCACAACTGAGATATGCATGTTTTTTGACTTTAGTGGGATAGTATATTTTGTGAGTGGTTGAGACTTGAAAAATTTTTCACATGTTGTGCACAACTGAGATATGCATGTTTTTTGACTTTAGTGGGATAGTATATTTTGTGAGTGGTTGAGACTTGAAAAATTTTTCACATGTTGTGCACAACTGAGATATGCATGTTTTATGACTTTGTTCTGATGATATATTTTGTGAGTGGTTGGAACTTAGAAAAATGTTCACATATAGTGCACTACTAAGATATGACAATTTTCGGACTTTTTTTGAAATGATATATTTTGTGAGTGGTTGGGACTTGAAAAATGTTCACATATAGTGCACAACTGAGATATGCATGTTTTTTGACTTTGGTGGGATAGTATATTTTGTGAGTGGTTGAGACTTGAAAAATTTTTCGCATATATTGCACAACTGAGATATGCATGTTTTTTTGACTTTGCTGGGATGATATATTTTGTGAGTGTTGGGACTTAGAAAAATGTTCACATATAGTGCACAATTGAGATATGCATGTTTTTTGACTTTGATGGGATGGTATATTTTGTGAGTGGTTGAGACTTCAAACATTTTTCACATGTTGTGCACAACTGAGATATGCATGTTTTTTGACTGTAGTGGGATGGTATATGTATTTTGTGAGTGGTTGAGACTTGAAAATTTTTTCACATGTTGTGCACAACTGAGATATGCATGTTTTATGACTTTGTTCTGATGATATATGTAGTGAGTGGTTGGGACTTAGAAAAATGTTCACATTTAGTGCACTACTGAGATATGACAATTTTCGGACTTTTTTTGAAATGATATATTTTGTGAGTGGTTGGGACTTGAAAAATGTTCACATATAGTGCACAACTGAGATATGCATGCTTTTTGACTTTGGTGGGATGGTATATTTTGTGAGTGGTTGGGACTTAGAAAAATGTTCACATATACTGCACAACTGAGATATGCATATTTTTTGATTTTGGTGGGATGGTATATTTTGTGAGTGGTTGAGACCTGAAAAATTTTTAACATGTTGTGCACAACTGAGAAATGCATGTTTTCTGACTTTCGTGGGATGGTATATTTTGTGAGTGGTTGAGACTTGAACAATTTTTTACATGTTGTGCACAACTGAGATATACATGTTTTTTGAATTTAGTGGGATAGTATATTTTGTGAGTGGTTGGGACTTGAAAAATGTTCACATATAGTGCACAACTGAGATATGCATGCTTTTTGACTTTGGTGGGATGGTATATTTTGTGAGTGACTAAGACTTGAAAAATTTTTCACATGTTCTGCACAACTGAGATATGCATGTTTTTTGACTTTAGTGGGATAGTATATTTTGTGAGTGGTTGAGACTTGAAAAAATTTTACATGTTGTGCACAACTGAGATATGCATGTTTTTTTGACTTTAGTGGGATGGTATATTTTGTGAGTGGTTGGGACTTAGAAAAATGTTCACATATACTGCACAAATGAGATATGCATATTTTTTGATTTTGGTGGGATGGTATATTTTGTGAGTGGTTGAGACCTGAAAAATTTTTAACATGTTGTGCACAACTGAGAAATGCATGTTTTCTGACTTTCGTGGGATGGTATATTTTGTGAGTGGTTGAGACTTGAACAATTTTTTACATGTTGTGCACAACTGAGATATACATGTTTTTTGAATTTAGTGGGATAGTATATTTTGTGAGTGGTTGAGACTTGAAAAATTTTTCACATATACTGCACAACTGAGATATGCATGTTTTTTGACTTTGCTGGGATGATATTTTGTGAGTTGTTGGGACTTAGAAAAATGTTCACATATAGTGCACAACTGAGATATGCATGTTTTTTGACTTTGGTGGGATGGTATATTTTTTGAGTGGTTGAGACTTGAAAAATTTTTCACATGTTGTGCACAACTGAGATATGCATGTTTTTTTTACTTTGGTGGGATGGTATATTTTGTGAGTGGTTTAGACTTGAAAAATTTTTCACATGTTGTGCACAACTGAGATATGCATGTTTTTTGACTTTAGTGGGATAGTATATTTTGTGAGTGGTTGAGACTTGAAAAATTTTTCACATGTTGTGCACAACTGAGATATGCATGTTTTTTGACTTTAGTGGGATGGTATATGTATTTTGTGAGTGGTTGAGACTTGAACAATTTTTCACATGTTGTGCACAACTGAGATATGCATGTTTTTTGACTTTAGTGGGATAGTATATTTTGTGAGTGGTTGAGACTTGAAAAATTTTTCACATGTTGTGCACAACTGAGATATGCATGTTTTATGACTTTGTTCTGATGATATATTTTGTGAGTGGTTGGAACTTAGAAAAATGTTCACATATAGTGCACTACTAAGATATGACAATTTTCGGACTTTTTTTGAAATGATATATTTTGTGAGTGGTTGGGACTTGAAAAATGTTCACATATAGTGCACAACTGAGATATGCATGTTTTTTGACTTTGGTGGGATAGTATATTTTGTGAGTGGTTGAGACTTGAAAAATTCTTCGCATATATTGCACAACTGAGATATGCATATTTTTTGACTTTGCTGGGATGATATATTTTGTGAGTGGTTGGGACTTAGAAAAATGTTCACGTATAGTGCACAACTGAGATATGCATGTTTTTTGACTTTGATGGGATGGTATATTTTTTGAGTGGTTGAGACTTGAAAAATTTTTTACATGTAGTGCACAACTGAGATATACATGTTTTTTGAATTTAGTGGGATAGTATATTTTGTGAGTGGTTGAGACTTGAAAAATTTTTCACATATACTGCACAACTGAGATATGCATGTTTTTTGACTTTGCTGGGATGATATTTTGTGAGTTGTTGGGACTTAGAAAAATTTTCACATATAGTGCACAACTGAGATATGCATGTTTTTTGACTTTGGTGGGATGGTATATTTTTTGAGTGGTTGAGACTTGAAAAATTTTTAACATGTTGTGCACAACTGAGAAATGCATGTTTTCTGACTTTCGTGGGATGGTATATTTTGTGAGTGGTTGAGACTTGAACAATTTTTTACATGTAGTGCACAACTGAGATATACATGTTTTTTGAATTTAGTGGGATAGTATATTTTGTGAGTGGTTGAGACTTGAAAAATTTTTCACATATACTGCACAACTGAGATATGCATGTTTTTTGACTTTGCTGGGATGATATTTTGTGAGTTGTTGGGACTTAGAAAAATTTTCACATATAGTGCACAACTGAGATATGCATGTTTTTTGACTTTGGTGGGATGGTATATTTTTTGAGTGGTTGAGACTTGAAAAATTTTTCACATGTTGTGCACAACTGAGATATGCATGTTTTTTTACTTTGGTGGGATGGTATATTTTGTGAGTGGTTTAGACTTGAAAAATTTTTCACATGTTGTGCACAACTGAGATATGCATGTTTTTTGACTTTAGTGGGATAGTATATTTTGTGAGTGGTTGAGACTTGAAAAATTTTTCACATGTTGTGCACAACTGAGATATGCATGTTTTTTGACTTTAGTGGGATGGTATATGTATTTTGTGAGTGGTTGAGACTTGAACAATTTTTCACATGTTGTGCACAACTGAGATATGCATGTTTTTTGACTTTAGTGGGATAGTATATTTTGTGAGTGGTTGAGACTTGAAAAATTTTTCACATGTTGTGCACAACTGAGATATGCATGTTTTTTGACTTTAGTGGGATAGTATATTTTGTGAGTGGTTGAGACTTGAAAAATTTTTCACATGTTGTGCACAACTGAGATATGCATGTTTTTTGACTTTAGTGGGATGGTATATGTATTTTGTGAGTGGTTGAGACTTGAACAATTTTTCACATGTTGTGCACAACTGAGATATGCATGTTTTTTGACTTTAGTGGGATAGTATATTTTGTGAGTGGTTGAGACTTGAAAAATTTTTCACATGTTGTGCACAACTGAGATATGCATGTTTTATGACTTTGTTCTGATGATATATTTTGTGAGTGGTTGGAACTAAGAAAAATGTTCACATATAGTGCACTACTAAGATATGACAATTTTCGGACTTTTTTTGAAATGATATATTTTGTGAGTGGTTGGGACTTGAAAAATGTTCACATATAGTGCACAACTGAGATATGCATGTTTTTTGACTTTGGTGGGATAGTATATTTTGTGAGTGGTTGAGACTTGAAAAATTTTTCGCATATATTGCACAACTGAGATATGCATGTTTTTTGACTTTGCTGGGATGATATATTTTGTGAGTGGTTGGGACTTAGAAAAATGTTCACATATAGTGCACAATTGAGATATGCATGTTTTTTGACTTTGATGGGATGGTATATTTTGTGAGTGGTTGAGACTTCAAACATTTTTCACATGTTGTGCACAACTGAGATATGCATGTTTTTTGACTGTAGTGGGATGGTATATGTATTTTGTGAGTGGTTGAGACTTGAAAAAATTTTACATGTTGTGCACAACTGAGATATGCATGTTTTTTGCCTTTGCTGGGATGATATTTTGTGAGTGGTTGGGACTTAGAAAAATGTTCACATATACTGCACAACTGAGATATGCATATTTTTTGATTTTGGTGGGATGGTATATTTTGTGAGTGGTTGAGACTTGAAAAATTTTTCACATGTTGTGCACAACTGAGATATGCATGTTTTTTTACTTTGGTGGGATGGTATATTTTGTGAGTGGTTTAGACTTGAAAAATTTTTCACATGTTGTGCACAACTGAGATATGCATGTTTTTTGACTTTAGTGGGATAGTATATTTTGTGAGTGGTTGAGACTTGAAAAATTTTTCGCATATATTGCACAACTGAGATATGCATGTTTTTTGACTTTGCTGGGATGATATTTTGTGAGTGGTTGGGACTTAGAAAAATGTTCACATATAGTGCACAACTGAGATATGCATGTTTTTTGACTTTGGTGGGATAGTATATTTTGTGAGTGGTTGAGACTTGAAAAATTTTTCGCATATATTGCACAACTGAGATATGCATGTTTTTTGACTTTGCTGGGATGATATTTTGTGAGTGGTTGGGACTTAGAAAAATGTTCACATATAGTGCACAACTGAGATATGCATGTTTTTTGACTTTGGTGGGATAGTATATTTTGTGAGTGGTTGAGACTTGAAAAATTTTTCGCATATATTGCACAACTGAGATATGCATGTTTTTTGACTTTGCTGGGATGATATTTTGTGGGTGGTTGGGACTTAGAAAAATGTTCACATATAGTGCACAACTCAGATATGCATGTTTTTTGACTTTGCTGGGATGATATATTTTGTGAGTGGTTGGGACTTAGAAAAAAGTTTACATATAGTGCACAACTGAGATATGCATGTTTTTTGACTTTGGTGGGATGGTATATTTTGTGAGTGGTTGAGACTTGAAAAATTTTTCACATGTTCTGCACAACTGAGATATGCATGTTTTTTGACTTTAGTGGGACGGTATATGTATTTTGTGAGTTGTTGAGACTTGAAAAATTTTTCACATGTTGTGCACAACTGAGATATGCATGTTTTTTGACTTTAGTTGGATAGTATATTTTGTGAGTGGTTGAGACTTGAAAAATTTTTCGCATATATTGCACAACTGAGATATGCATGTTTTTTGACTTTGCTGGGATGATATTTTGTGAGTGGTTGGGACTTAGAAAAATGTTCACAAATAGTGCACAACTGAGATATGACAATTTTCGGACTTTTTTTGAAATTATATATTTTGTGAGTGGTTGGGACTTGAAAAATGTTCACATATAGTGCACAACTGAGATATGCATGTTTTTTGACTTTGGTGGGATAGTATATTTTGTGAGTGGTTGAGACTTGAAAAATTTTTCGCATATATTGCACAACTGAGATATGCATGTTTTTTGACTTTGCTGGGATGATATTTTGTGAGTGGTTGGGACTTAGAAAAATGTTCACATATAGTGCACAACTGAGATATGCATGTTTTTTGACTTTGGTGGGATAGTATATTTTGTGAGTGGTTGAGACTTGAAAAATTTTTCGCATATATTGCACAACTGAGATATGCATGTTTTTTGACTTTGCTGGGATGATATTTTGTGGGTGGTTGGGACTTAGAAAAATGTTCACATATAGTGCACAACTCAGATATGCATGTTTTTTGACTTTGCTGGGATGATATATTTTGTGAGTGGTTGGGACTTAGAAAAAAGTTTACATATAGTGCACAACTGAGATATGCATGTTTTTTGACTTTGGTGGGATGGTATATTTTGTGAGTGGTTGAGACTTGAAAAATTTTTCACATGTTCCGCACAACTGAGATATGCATGTTTTTTGACTTTAGTGGGACGGTATATGTATTTTGTGAGTTGTTGAGACTTGAAAAATTTTTCACATGTTGTGCACAACTGAGATATGCATGTTTTTTGACTTTAGTTGGATAGTATATTTTGTGAGTGGTTGAGACTTGAAAAATTTTTCACATATACTGCACAACTCAGATATGCATGTTTTTTGACTTTGCTGGGATGATATATTTTGTGAGTGGTTGGGACTTAGAAAAATGTTCACATATAGTGCACAACTGAGATATGCATGTTTTTTGACTTTGGTGGGATGGTATATTTTGTGAGTGGTTGAGACTTCAAAAATTTTTCACATGTTATGCACAACTGAGATATGCATGTTTTTTGCCTGTAGTGGGATGGTATATGTATTTTGTGAGTGGTTGAGACTTGAAAAATTTTTCACATGTTGTGCACAACTGAGATATGCATGTTTTATGACTTTGTTCTGATGATATATGTTGTGAGTTGTTGGGACTTATAAAAATGTGTACATATACTGCACTACTGAGATATTACAATTTTCGGACTTTTTTTGAAATGATATATTTTGTGAGTTGTTGGGACTTAGAAAAATGTTCACATTTAGTGAACAACTGAGATATGCATGTTTTTTGACTTTGGTGGGATAGTATATTTTGTGAGTGGTTGAGACTTGAAAAATTTTTAACATGTTGTGCACAACTGATATATGCATGTTTTTTGACTTTGGTGGGATGGTATATTTTGTGAGTGGTTGAGACTTGAAAAATTTTTCACATGTTCTGCACAACTGAGATATGCATGTTTTTTGACTTTGCTGGATGATATATTTTGTGAGTGGTTGGGACTTAGAAAAATGTTCACATATAGTGCACAACTGAGATATGCATGTTTTTTGACTTTGGTCGGATGGTATATTTTGTGGGTGGTTGAGACTTCAAAAATTTTTCACATGTTGTGCACAACTGAGATATGCATGTTTTTTGACTTTGGTGGGATAGTATATTTTGTGAGTGGTTTAGACTTGAAAAATTTTTCACATATACTGCACAACTCAGATATGCATGTTTTTTGACTTTGCTGGGATGATATATTTTGTGAGTGGTTGGGACTTAGAAAAATGTTCACATATAGTGCACAACTGAGATATGCATGTTTTTTGATTTTGGTGGGGTGGTATATTTGTGAGTGGTTGAGACTTGAAAAATTTTTCACGTTGTGCACAACTGAGATATGCATGTTTTTTGACTTTAGTGGGATGGTATATGTATTTTGTGAGTGGTTGAGACTTGAAAAATTTTTCACATGTTGTGCACAACTGAGATATGCATGTTTTATGACTTTGTTCTGATGATATATGTTGTGAGTGGTTGGGACTTAGAAAAATTTTCACATATAGTGCACTACTGAGATATGACAATTTTCGGACTTTTTTTGAAATGATATATTTTGTGAGTGGTTGGGACTTGAAAAATGTTCACATATAGTGCACAACTGAGATATGCATGCTTTTTGACTTTGGTGGGATGGTATATTTTGTGAGTGGCTTAGACTTGAAAAATTTTTCACATGTTGTGCACAACTGAGATATGCATGTTTTTTGACTTTAGTGGGATAGTATATTTTGTGAGTGGTTGGGACTTGAAAAAATTTTTACATGTTGTGCACAACTGAGATATGCATGTTTTTTGACTTTGCTGGGATGATATTTTGTGAGTGGTTGGGACTTAGAAAAATGTTCACATATAGTGCACTACAGTGATATGACAATTTTCGAACTTTTTTTGAGATGATATATTTTGTGAGTGGCTTAGACTTGAAAAATTTTTCACATGTTGTGCACAACTGAGATATGCATGATTTTTGACTTTAGTGGGATAGTATATTTTGTAAGTGGTTGAGACTTGAACAATTTTTCACATGTTGTGCACAACTGAGATAAGCATGTTTTTTGACTTTGCTGGGATGATATATTTTGTGAGTGGTTGGGACTTAGAAAAATGTTCACATACAGTGCACTACTGAGATATGACTTTTTTCGGACTTTTTTGAAATGATATATTTTGTGAGTGGTTGGGACTTGGAAAATTGTTCACATGTTGTGCACAACTGAGATATGCATGTTCTTTGACTTAGGTGGGATGGTATATTTGTGAGTGGTTGAGACTTGAACAAGTTTTCACATGTTTTGCACAACTGAGATATGCATGTTTTTTGACTTTAGTGGGATAGTATATTTTGTGAGTGGTTGAGACTTGAAAATTTTTCACATGTTGTGCACAACTGAGATAAGCATGTTTTTTTGACTTTAGTGGTATGGTATATTTTTTGAGTGGTTGAGGCTTGAAAAATTTTTCACATATACTGCACAACTGAGATATGCATGTTTCTTGACTTTGTTGGGATAATATATTTTGTGAGTGGTTGGGACTTAGAAAAATGTTCACAATACTGCACAACTGAGATATGCATGTTTCTTGACTTTGTTGGGATAATATATTTTGTGAGTGGTTGGGACTTAGAAAAATGTTCACATACAGTGCACTACTGAGATAAGACTTTTTTCGGACATTTTTGAAATAATATATTTTGTGAGTGGTTGGGACTTGGAAAATTCTTCACATGTTGAGCACAACTGAGATATGCATGTTCTTTGACTTAGGTGGGATGGTATATTTGTGAGTGGTTGAGACTTGAAAAATTTTTCACATGTTGTGCACAACTGAGATATACATGTTTTTTGACTTTGTTAGGATAATATATTTTTTGAGTGGTAAAAAAAAATTTCAAAATTTTCGGACTTTTTTGAAATGATATATTTTGTGAGTGTTTGGGACTTGGAAAATTGTTCACATGTTGTCCACAACTGAGATATGCATGTTCTTTAACTTTGGTGGGATGGTATATTTTGTGAGTGGTTGAGACTTGAAAAATTTTTCACATATACTGCACAACTGAGATATGCATGTTTTTTGACTTTGTTGGGATGATATATTTTGTGAGTGGTTGGGACTTAGAAAAATGTTCACATATAGTGCACAACTGAGATATGCATGTTTTATGACTTTGTTCTGATGATATATTTTGTGAGTGGTTGAGACTTGAAAAATTTTTCACATATACTGCACAACTGAGATATGCATGTTTCTTGACTTTGTTGGGATAATATATTTTGTGAGTGGTTGGGACTTAGAAAAATGTTCACATACAGTGCACTACTGAGATATGACTTTTTTCGGACTTTTTTGAAATGATATATTTTGTGAGTGGTTGGGACTTGGAAAATTGTTCACATGTTGAGCACAACTGAGATATGCATGTTCTTTGACTTAGGTGGGATGGTATATTTGTGAGTGGTTGAGACTTGAAAAATTTTTCACATGTTGTGCACAACTAAGATATGCATGTTTTTTGACTTTAGTGGGATGGTATATGTATTTTGTGAGTGGTTGAGACTTGAACAATTTTTCACATGTTGTGCACAACTGAGATATGCATGTTTTTTGACTTTAGTGGGGTAGTATATTTTGTGAGTGGTTGAGACTTGAAAAATTTTTCACATGTTGTGCACAACTGAGATATGCATGTTTTTTACTTTGGTGGGATGGTATATGTATTTTGTGAGTGGTTGAGATTTGAAAAATTTTTCACATGTTGTGCACAACTGAGATATGCATGTTTTTTTACTTTGGTGGGATGGTATATTTTGTGAGTGGTTGAGACTTGAAAAATTTTTCACATATACTGCACAACTGAGATATGCATGTTTTTTGACTTTGCTGGGATGATAACTTGTGAGTGGTTGGGACTTAGAAAAATGTTCACATATAATGCACAACTGAGATATGGATATTTTTTTACTTTGGTGGGATGGTATATTTTGTAATTGGTTGAGACTTGAAAAATTTTTAACATGTTGTGCACAACTGAGATATGCATGTTTTTTGACTTTGGTGGGATAGTATATTTTGTGAGTGGTTGAGACTTGAAAAATTGTTCGCATATACTGCACAACTCAGATATGCATGTTTTTTGACTTTGCTGGGATGATATATTTTGTGAGTGGTTGGGACTTAGAAAAATGTTCACATATAGTGCACAACTGAGATATGCATGTTTTTTGACTTTGCTGGGATGGTATATTTTGTGAGTGGTTGAGACTTGAAAAATTTTTCACATGTTGTGCTCAACTGAGATATGCATGGTTTTTGAATTTAGTGGGATGGTATATTTTGTGAGTGGTTGAGACTTGAAAAATTTTTCACATATACTGCACAACTGAGATATGCATGTTTCTTGACTTTGTTGAGATAGTATATTTTGTGAGTGGTTGGGACTTAGAAAAATGTTCACATATAGTGCACAACTGAGATATGCATATTTTTGGATTTTAGTGGGATGGTATATTTTGTGAGTGTTTGAGACTTGAAAAATTTTTAGCATGTTGTGCACAACTGAGATATGCATGTTTTTTGACTTTGGTGGGATAGTATATTTTGTGAGTGGTTGAGACTTGAAAAATTTTTCACATATACTGCACAACTGAGATATGCATGTTTTTTGACTTTGGTGGGATGGTATATTTTGTGAGTGGTTGAGACTTGAAAAATGTTTAACATGTTGTGCACAACTGAGATATGCATGTTTTTTGACTTTGGTGGGATGGTATATTTTGTGAGTGGTTGAGACTTGAAAAATTTTTTACATGTTGTGCACAACTGAGATATACATGTTTTTTGACTTAAGTGGGATAGTATATTTTGTGAGTGGTTGAGACTTGAAAAATTTTTCACATATACTGCACAACTGAGATATGCATGTTTTTTTACTTTGCTGGGATGATATTTTGTGAGTGGTTGGGATTTAGAAAAATGTTCACATACAGTGCACAACTGAGATATGCATATTTTTTGACTTTGGTGGGATGGTATATTTTGTGATTGGTTGAGACTTGAAAATTTTTTAACATGTTGTGCACAACTGAGATATGCATGTTTTTTGACTTTGGTGGGATAGTATATTTTGTGAGTGGTTGAGACTTGAAAAATTTTTCACATATACTGCACAACTGAGAT
>CALYFP010000037.1:0-78849 GCA_944738645.1 Eristalinus sepulchralis
CATCCAGGCACTTTTTTCCGAAATTGAAAATTTTAAGTTTTCAGGTAAATTTTCATAGGGCCGGTATCGGGGAGAGTTGTGAAGCAAGAGACTGGCACCTTCGGACAGCCACTGCGCCCGTTCTAGGCCTCCAAATACAGTTTTGTTGGTTTCTCACGTGTTCTCAGATGCCATAGAACACATCCAGGCACTTTTTTCCGAAATTGAAAATTTTAAGTTTTCAGGTAAATTTTCATAGGGCCGGTATCGGGGAGAGTTGTGAAGCAAGAGACTGGCACCTTCGGACAGCCACTGCGCCCGTTCTAGGCCTCCAAATACAGTTTTGTTGGTTTCTCACATGTTCTCAGATGCCATAGAACACATCCAGGCACTTTTTTCCGAAATTGAAAATTTTAAGTTTTCAGGTCAATTTTCATAGGGCCGGTATCGGCCGTTCGGGGGGAGTTGTGAAGCAAGAGACTGGCACCTTCGGACAGCCACTGCGCCCGTTCTAGGCCTCCAAATACAGTTTTGTTGGTTTCTCACGTGTTCTCAGATGCCATAGAACACATCCAGGCACTTTTTTCCGAAATTGAAAATTTTAAGTTTTCAGGTAAATTTTCATAGGGCCGGTATCGGGGAGAGTTGTGAAGCAAGAGACTGGCACCTTCGGACAGCCACTGCGCCCGTTCTAGGCCTCCAAATACAGTTTTGTTGGTTTCTCACATGTTCTCAGATGCCATAGAACACATCCATGCACTTTTTTCCGAAATTGAAAATTTTAAGTTTTCAGGTCAATTTTCATAGGGCCGGTATCGGCCGTTCGGGGGGAGTTGTGAAGCAAGAGACTGGCACCTTCGGACAGCCACTGCGCCCGTTCTAGGCCTCCAAATACAGTTTTGTTGGTTTCTCACGTGTTCTCAGATGCCATAGAACACATCCAGGCACTTTTTTCGGAAATTGAAAATTTTAAGTTTTCAGGTAAATTTTCATAGGGCCGGTATCGGGGAGAGTTGTGAAGCAAGAGACTGGCACCTTCGGACAGCCACTGCGCCCGTTCTAGGCCTCCAAATACAGTTTTGTTGGTTTTTCACATGTTCTCAGATGCCATAGAACACATCCAGGCACTTTTTTCCGAAATTGAAAATTTTAAGCTATCAGGTCAATTTTCATAGGGCCGGTATCGGGGAGAGTTGTGAAGCAAGAGTTTGGCACCTTCGGACAGCCACTGCGCCCGTTCTAGGCCTCCAAATACAGTTTTGTTGGTTTCTCACATGTTCTCAGATGCCATAGAACACATCCAGGCACTTTTTTCCGAAATTGAAAATTTTAAGTTTTCAGGTAAATTTTCATAGGGCCGGTATCGGGGGGAGTTGTGAAGCAAGAGACTGGCACCTTCGGACAGCCACTGCGCCCGTTCTAGGCCTCCAAATACAGTTTTGTTGGTTTCTCACGTGTTCTCAGATGCCATAGAACACATCCAGGCACTTTTTTCCGAAATTGAAAATTTTAAGTTTTCAGGTCAATTTTCATAGGGCCGGTATCGGCCGTTCGGGGGGAGTTGTGAAGCAAGAGACTGGCACCTTCGGACAGCCACTGCGCCCGTTCTAGGCCTCCAAATACAGTTTTGTTGGTTTCTCACATGTTCTCAGATGCCATAGAACACATCCAGGCACTTTTTTCCGAAATTGAAAATTTTAAGTTTTCAGGTCAATTTTCATAGGGCCGGTATCGGCCGTTCGGGGGGAGTTGTGAAGCAAGAGACTGGCACCTTCGGACAGCCACTGCGCCCGTTCTAGGCCTCCAAATACAGTTTTGTTGGTTTCTCACGTGTTCTCAGATGCCATAGAACACATCCAGGCACTTTTTTCCGAAATTGAAAATTTTAAGTTTTCAGGTCAATTTTCATAGGGCCGGTATCGGCCGTTCGGGGGGAGTTGTGAAGCAAGAGACTGGCACCTTCGGACAGCCACTGCGCCCGTTCTAGGCCTCCAAATACAGTTTTGTTGGTTTCTCACATGTTCTCAGATGCCATAGAACACATCCAGGCACTTTTTTCCGAAATTGAAAATTTTAAGTTTTCAGGTCAATTTTCATAGGGCCGGTATCGGCCGTTCGGGGGGAGTTGTGAAGCAAGAGACTGGCACCTTCGGACAGCCACTGCGCCCGTTCTAGGCCTCCAAATACAGTTTTGTTGGTTTCTCACGTGTTCTCAGATGCCATAGAACACATCCAGGCACTTTTTTCCGAAATTGAAAATTTTAAGTTTTCAGGTAAATTTTCATAGGGCCGGTATCGGGGAGAGTTGTGAAGCAAGAGACTGGCACCTTCGGACAGCCACTGCGCCCGTTCTAGGCCTCCAAATACAGTTTTGTTGGTTTCTCACATGTTCTCAGATGCCATAGAACACATCCAGGCACTTTTTTCCGAAATTGAAAATTTTAAGTTTTCAGGTAAATTTTCATAGGGCCGGTATCGGGGGGAGTTGTGAAGCAAGAGACTGGCACCTTCGGACAGCCACTGCGCCCGTTCTAGGCCTCCAAATACAGTTTTTGTTGGTTTCTCACATGTTCTCAGATGCCATAGAACACATCCAGGCACTTTTTTCCGAAATTGAAAATTTTAAGTTTTCAGGTCAATTTTCATAGGGCCGGTATCGGGGAGAGTTGTGAAGCAAGAGACTGGCACCTTCGGACAGCCACTGCGCCCGTTCTAGGCCTCCAAATACAGTTTTGTTGGTTTCTCACGTGTTCTCAGATGCCATAGAACACATCCAGGCACTTTTTTCCGAAATTGAAAATTTTAAGTTTTCAGGTCAATTTTCATAGGGCCGGTATCGGCCGTTCGGGGGGAGTTGTGAAGCAAGAGACTGGCACCTTCGGACAGCCACTGCGCCCGTTTTAGGCCTCCAAATACAGTTTTGTTGCCCCGTTCTAGGCCTCCAAATACAGTTTTGTTGGTTTCTCACGTGTTCTCAGATGCCATAGAACACATCCAGGCACTTTTTTCCGAAATTGAAAATTTTAAGTTTTCAGGTAAATTTTCATAGGGCCGGTATCGGGGAGAGTTGTGAAGCAAGAGACTGGCACCTTCGGACAGCCACTGCGCCCGGTATCGGCCGTTCGGGGGGAGTTGTGAAGCAAGAGACTGGCACCTTCGGACAGCCACTGCGCCCGTTCTAGGCCTCCAAATACAGTTTTGTTGGTTTCTCACGTGTTCTCAGATGCCATAGAACACATCCAGGCACTTTTTTCCGAAATTGAAAATTTTAAGTTTTCAGGTAAATTTTCATAGGGCCGGTATCGGGGAGAGTTGTGAAGCAAGAGACTGGCACCTTCGGACAGCCACTGCGCCCGTTCTAGGCCTCCAAATACAGTTTTGTTGGTTTCTCATGTGTTCTCAGATGCCATAGAACACATCCAGGCACTTTTTTCCGAAATTGAAAATTTTAAGTTTTCAGGTCAATTTTCATAGGGCCGGTATCGGGGAGAGTTGTGAAGCAAGAGACTGGCACCTTTGGACAGCCACTGCGCCCGTTCTAGGCCTCCAAATACAGTTTTGTTGGTTTCTCACATGTTCTCAGATGCCATAGAACACATCCAGGCACTTTTTTCCGAAATTGAAAATTTTAAGTTTTCAGGTCAATTTTCATAGGGCCGGTATCGGCCGTTCGGGGGGAGTTGTGAAGCAAGAGACTGGCACCTTCGGACAGCCACTGCGCCCGTTCTAGGCCTCCAAATACAGTTTTGTTGGTTTCTCACGTGTTCTCAGATGCCATAGAACACATCCAGGCACTTTTTTCCGAAATTGAAAATTTTAAGTTTTCAGGTCAATTTTCATAGGGCCGGTATCGGGGAGAGTTGTGAAGCAAGAGACTGGCACCTTTGGACAGCCACTGCGCCCGTTCTAGGCCTCCAAATACAGTTTTGTTGGTTTCTCACATGTTCTCAGATGCCATAGAACACATCCAGGCACTTTTTTCCGAAATTGAAAATTTTAAGTTTTCAGGTCAATTTTCATAGGGCCGGTATCGGCCGTTCGGGGGGAGTTGTGAAGCAAGAGACTGGCACCTTCGGACAGCCACTGCGCCCGTTCTAGGCCTCCAAATACAGTTTTGTTGGTTTCTCACGTGTTCTCAGATGCCATAGAACACATCCAGGCACTTTTTTCCGAAATTGAAAATTTTAAGTTTTCAGGTCAATTTTCATAGGGCCGGTATCGGGGAGAGTTGTGAAGCAAGAGACTGGCACCTTTGGACAGCCACTGCGCCCGTTCTAGGCCTCCAAATACAGTTTTGTTGGTTTCTCACATGTTCTCAGATGCCATAGAACACATCCAGGCACTTTTTTCCGAAATTGAAAATTTTAAGTTTTCAGGTCAATTTTCATAGGGCCGGTATCGGCCGTTCGGGGGGAGTTGTGAAGCAAGAGACTGGCACCTTCGGACAGCCACTGCGCCCGTTCTAGGCCTCCAAATACAGTTTTGTTGGTTTCTCACGTGTTCTCAGATGCCATAGAACACATCCAGGCACTTTTTTCCGAAATTGAAAATTTTAAGTTTTCAGGTAAATTTTCATAGGGCCGGTATCGGGGGGAGTTGTGAAGCAAGAGACTGGCACCTTCGGACAGCCACTGCGCCCGTTCTAGGCCTCCAAATACAGTTTTGTTGGTTTCTCACATGTTCTCAGATGCCATAGAACACATCCAGGCACTTTTTTCCGAAATTGAAAATTTTAAGTTTTCAGGTCAATTTTCATAGGGCCGGTATCGGGGGGAGTTGTGAAGCAAGAGACTGGCACCTTCGGACAGCCACTGCGCCCGTTCTAGGCCTCCAAATACAGTTTTGTTGGTTTCTCACATGTTCTCAGATGCCATAGAACACATCCAGGCACTATTTTCCGAAATTGAAAATTTTAAGTTTTCAGGTCAATTTTCATAGGGCCGGTATCGGCCGTTCGGGGGGAGTTGTGAAGCAAGAGACTGGCACCTTCGGACAGCCACTGCGCCCGTTCTAGGCCTCCAAATACAGTTTTGTTGGTTTCTCACGTGTTCTCAGATGCCATAGAACACATCCAGGCACTTTTTTTCCGAAATTGAAAATTTTAAGTTTTCAGGTCAATTTTCATAGGGCTGGTATCGGCCGTTCGGGGGGAGTTGTGAAGCAAGAGACTGGCACCTTCGGACAGCCACTGCGCCCGTTCTAGGCCTCCAAATACAGTTTTGTTGGTTTCTCACGTGTTCTCAGATGCCATAGAACACATCCAGGCACTTTTTTCCGAAATTGAAAATTTTAAGTTTTCAGGTCAATTTTCATAGGGCCGGTATCGGCCGTTCGGGGGGAGTTGTGAAGCAAGAGACTGGCACCTTCGGACAGCCACTGCGCCCGTTCTAGGCCTCCAAATACAGTTTTGTTGGTTTCTCACGTGTTCTCAGATGCCATAGAACACATCCAGGCACTTTTTTCCGAAATTGAAAATTTTAAGTTTTCAGGTCAATTTTCATAGGGCCGGTATCGGCCGTTCGGGGGGAGTTGTGAAGCAAGAGACTGGCACCTTCGGACAGCCACTGCGCCCGTTCTAGGCCTCCAAATACAGTTTTGTTGGTTTCTCACGTGTTCTCAGATGCCATAGAACACATCCAGGCACTTTTTTCCGAAATTGAAAATTTTAAGTTTTCAGGTAAATTTTCATAGGGTCGGTATCGGGGGGAGTTGTGAAGCAAGAGACTGGCACCTTCGGACAGTCACTGCGCCCGTTCTAGGCCTCCAAATACAGTTTTGTTGGTTTCTCACGTGTTCTCAGATGCCATAGAACACATCCAGGCACTTTTTTTCCGAAATTGAAAATTTTAAGTTTTCAGGTCAATTTTCATAGGGCCGGTATCGGCCGTTCGGGGGGAGTTGTGAAGCAAGAGACTGGCACCTTCGGACAGCCACTGCGCCCGTTCTAGGCCTCCAAATACAGTTTTGTTGGTTTCTCACGTGTTCTCAGATGCCATAGAACACATCCAGGCACTTTTTTTCCGAAATTGAAAATTTTAAGTTTTCAGGTCAATTTTCATAGGGCCGGTATCGGCCGTTCGGGGGGAGTTGTGAAGCAAGAGACTGGCACCTTCGGACAGCCACTGCGCCCGTTCTAGGCCTCCAAATACAGTTTTGTTGGTTTCTCACATGTTCTCAGATGCCATAGAACACATCCAGGCACTTTTTTCCGAAATTGAAAATTTTAAGTTTTCAGGTCAATTTTCATAGGGCCGGTATCGGCCGTTCGGGGGGAGTTGTGAAGCAAGAGACTGGCACCTTCGGACAGCCACTGCGCCCGTTCTAGGCCTCCAAATACAGTTTTGTTGGTTTCTCACGTGTTCTCAGATGCCATAGAACACATCCAGGCACTTTTTTCCGAAATTGAAAATTTTAAGTTTTCAGGTAAATTTTCATAGGGCCGGTATCGGGGAGAGTTGTGAAGCAAGAGACTGGCACCTTCGGACAGCCACTGCGCCCGTTCTAGGCCTCCAAATACAGTTTTGTTGGTTTCTCACGTGTTCTCAGATGCCATAGAACACATCCAGGCACTTTTTTCCGAAATTGAAAATTTTAAGTTTTCAGGTCAATTTTCATAGGGCCGGTATCGGCCGTTCGGGGGGAGTTGTGAAGCAAGAGACTGGCACCTTCGGACAGCCACTGCGCCCGTTCTAGGCCTCCAAATACAGTTTTGTTGGTTTCTCACGTGTTCTCAGATGCCATAGAACACATCCAGGCACTTTTTTCCGAAATTGAAAATTTTAAGTTTTCAGGTCAATTTTCATAGGGCCGGTATCGGCCGTTCGGGGGGAGTTGTGAAGCAAGAGACTGGCACCTTCGGACAGCCACTGCGCCCGTTCTAGGCCTCCAAATACAGTTTTGTTGGTTTCTCACGTGTTCTCAGATGCCATAGAACACATCCAGGCACTTTTTTCCGAAATTGAAAATTTTAAGTTTTCAGGTAAATTTTCATAGGGCCGGTATCGGGGGGAGTTGTGAAGCAAGAGACTGGCACCTTCGGACAGCCACTGCGCCCGTTCTAGGCCTCCAAATACAGTTTTGTTGGTTTCTCACGTGTTCTCAGATGCCATAGAACACATCCAGGCACTTTTTTCCGAAATTGAAAATTTTAAGTTTTCAGGTAAATTTTCATAGGGCCGGTATCGGGGGGAGTTGTGAAGCAAGAGACTGGCACCTTCGGACAGCCACTGCGCCCGTTCTAGGCCTCCAAATACAGTTTTGTTGGTTTCTCACATGTTCTCAGATGCCATAGAACACATCCAGGCACTTTTTTCCGAAATTGAAAATTTTAAGTTTTCAGGTCAATTTTCATAGGGCCGGTATCGGCCGTTCGGGGGGAGTTGTGAAGCAAGAGACTGGCACCTTCGGACAGCCACTGCGCCCGTTCTAGGCCTCCAAATACAGTTTTGTTGGTTTCTCACGTGTTCTCAGATGCCATAGAACACATCCAGGCACTTTTTTCCGAAATTGAAAATTTTAAGTTTTCAGGTCAATTTTCATAGGGCCGGTATCGGGGAGAGTTGTGAAGCAAGAGACTGGCACCTTCGGACAGCCACTGCGCCCGTTCTAGGCCTCCAAATACAGTTTTGTTGGTTTCTCACATGTTCTCAGATGCCATAGAACACATCCAGGCACTTTTTTCCGAAATTGAAAATTTTAAGTTTTCAGGTCAATTTTCATAGGGCCGGTATCGGGGAGAGTTGTGAAGCAAGAGACTGGCACCTTCGGAAAGCCACTGCGCCCGTTCTAGGCCTCCAAATACAGTTTTGTTGGTTTCTCACATGTTCTCAGATGCCATAGAACACATCCAGGCACTTTTTTCCGAAATTGAAAATTTTAAGTTTTCAGGTCAATTTTCATAGGGCCGGTATCGGGGAGAGTTGTGAAGCAAGAGACTGGCACCTTCGGACAGCCACTGCGCCCGTTCTAGGCCTCCAAATACAGTTTTGTTGGTTTCTCACATGTTCTCAGATGCCATAGAACACATCCAGGCACTTTTTTCCGAAATTGAAAATTTTAAGTTTTCAGGTCAATTTTCATAGGGCCGGTATCGGCCGTTCGGGGGGAGTTGTGAAGCAAGAGACTGGCACCTTCGGACAGCCACTGCGCCCGTTCTAGGCCTCCAAATACAGTTTTGTTGGTTTCTCACGTGTTCTCAGATGCCATAGAACACATCCAGGCACTTTTTTCCGAAATTGAAAATTTTAAGTTTTCAGGTAAATTTTCATAGGGCCGGTATTGGGGAGAGTTGTGAAGCAAGAGACTGGCACCTTCGGACAGCCACTGCGCCCGTTCTAGGCCTCCAAATACAGTTTTGTTGGTTTCTCACGTGTTCTCAGATGCCATAGAACACATCCAGGCACTTTTTTCCGAAATTGAAAATTTTAAGTTTTCAGGTCAATTTTCAATAGGGCCGGTATCGGCCGTTCGGGGGGAGTTGTGAAGCAAGAGACTGGCACCTTCGGACAGCCACTGCGCCCGTTCTAGGCCTCCAAATACAGTTTTGTTGGTTTCTCACGTGTTCTCAGATGCCATAGAACACATCCAGGCACTTTTTTCCGAAATTGAAAATTTTAAGTTTTCAGGTCAATTTTCAATAGGGCCGGTATCGGCCGTTCGGGGGGAGTTGTGAAGCAAGAGACTGGCACCTTCGGACAGCCACTGCGCCCGTTCTAGGCCTCCAAATACAGTTTTGTTGGTTTCTCACGTGTTCTCAGATGCCATAGAACACATCCAGGCACTTTTTTCCGAAATTGAAAATTTTAAGTTTTCAGGTCAATTTTCATAGGGCCGGTATCGGGGAGAGTTGTGAAGCAAGAGACTGGCACCTTCGGACAGCCACTGCGCCCGTTCTAGGCCTCCAAATACAGTTTTGTTGGTTTCTCACGTGTTCTCAGATGCCATAGAACACATCCAGGCACTTTTTTCCGAAATTGAAAATTTTAAGTTTTCAGGTAAATTTTCATAGGGCCGGTATCGGCCGTTCGGGGGGAGTTGTGAAGCAAGAGACTGGCAACTTCGGACAGCCACTGCGCCCGTTCTAGGCCTCCAAATACAGTTTTGTTGGTTTCTCACGTGTTCTCAGATGCCATAGAACACATCCAGGCACTTTTTTCCGAAATTGAAAATTTTAAGTTTTCAGGTCAATTTTCATAGGGCCGGTATCGGGGAGAGTTGTGAAGCAAGAGACTGGCACCTTCGGACAGCCACTGCGCCCGTTCTAGGCCTCCAAATACAGTTTTGTTGGTTTCTCACATGTTCTCAGATGCCATAGAACACATCCAGGCACTTTTTTCCGAAATTGAAAATTTTAAGTTTTCAGGTCAATTTTCATAGGGCCGGTATCAGGGAGAGTTGTGAAGCAAGAGACTGGCACCTTCGGACAGCCACTGCGCCCGTTCTAGGCCTCCAAATACAGTTTTGTTGGTTTCTCACATGTTCTCAGATGCCATAGAACACATCCAGGCACTTTTTTCCGAAATTGAAAATTTTAAGTTTTCAGGTCAATTTTCAAAGGGCCGGTATCGGCCGTTCGGGGGGAGTTGTGAAGCAAGAGACTGGCAACTTCGGACAGCCACTGCGCCCGTTCTAGGCCTCCAAATACAGTTTTGTTGGTTTCTCACATGTTCTCAGATGCCATAGAACACATCCAGGCACTTTTTTCCGAAATTGAAAATTTTAAGTTTTCAGGTCAATTTTCATAGGGCCGGTATCGGCCGTTCGGGGGGAGTTGTGAAGCAAGAGACTGGCACCATCGGACAGCCACTGCGCCCGTTCTAGGCCTCCAAATACAGTTTTGTTGGTTTCTCACGTGTTCTCAGATGCCATAGAACACATCCAGGCACTTTTTTCCGAAATTGAAAATTTTAAGTTTTCAGGTAAATTTTCATAGGGCCGGTATCGGCCGTTCGGGGGGAGTTGTGAAGCAAGAGACTGGCACCTTCGGACAGCCACTGCGCCCGTTCTAGGCCTCCAAATACAGTTTTGTTGGTTTCTCACATGTTCTCAGATGCCATAGAACACATCCAGGCACTTTTTTCCGAAATTGAAAATTTTAAGTTTTCAGGTCAATTTTCATAGGGCCGGTATCGGGGAGAGTTGTGAAGCAAGAGACTGGCACCTTCGGACAGCCACTGCGCCCGTTCTAGGCCTCCAAATACAGTTTTGTTGGTTTCTCACATGTTCTCAGATGCCATAGAACACATCCAGGCACTTTTTTCCGAAATCGAAAATTTTAAGTTTTCAGGTAAATTTTCATAGGGCCGGTATCGGGGAGAGTTGTGAAGCAAGAGACTGGCACCTTCGGACAGCCACTGCGCCCGTTCTAGGCCTCCAAATACAGTTTTGTTGGTTTCTCACGTGTTCTCAGATGCCATAGAACACATCCAGGCACTTTTTTCCGAAATTGAAAATTTTAAGTTTTCAGGTCAATTTTCATAGGGCCGGTATCGGGGAGAGTTGTGAAGCAAGAGACTGGCACCTTCGGACAGCCACTGCGCCCGTTCTAGGCCTCCAAATACAGTTTTGTTGGTTTCTCACATGTTCTCAGATGCCATAGAACACATCCAGGCACTTTTTTCCGAAATTGAAAATTTTAAGTTTTCAGGTAAATTTTCATAGGGCCGGTATCGGCCGTTCGGGGGGAGTTGTGAAGCAAGAGACTGGCACCTTCGGACAGCCACTGCGCCCGTTCTAGGCCTCCAAATACAGTTTTGTTGGTTTCTCACATGTTCTCAGATGCCATAGAACACATCCAGGCACTTTTTTCCGAAATTGAAAATTTTAAGTTTTCAGGTCAATTTTCATAGGGCCGGTATCGGGGAGAGTTGTGAAGCAAGAGACTGGCACCTTCGGACAGCCACTGCGCCCGTTCTAGGCCTCCAAATACAGTTTTGTTGGTTTCTCACGTGTTCTCAGATGCCATAGAACACATCCAGGCACTTTTTTCCGAAATTGAAAATTTTAAGTTTTCAGGTAAATTTTCATAGGGCCGGTATCGGGGAGAGTTGTGAAGCAAGAGACTGGCACCTTCGGACAGCCACTGCGCCCGTTCTAGGCCTCCAAATACAGTTTTGTTGGTTTCTCACATGTTCTCAGATGCCATAGAACACATCCAGGCACTTTTTTCCGAAATTGAAAATTTTAAGTTTTCAGGTCAATTTTCATAGGGCCGGTATCGGGGGGAGTTGTGAAGCAAGAGACTGGCACCTTCGGACAGCCACTGCGCCCGTTCTAGGCCTCCAAATACAGTTTTGTTGGTTTCTCACGTGTTCTCAGATGCCATAGAACACATCCAGGCACTTTTTTCCGAAATTGAAAATTTTAAGTTTTCAGGTCAATTTTCATAGGGCCGGTATCGGGGAGAGTTGTGAAGCAAGAGACTGGCACCTTCGGACAGCCACTGCGCCCGTTCTAGGCCTCCAAATACAGTTTTGTTGGTTTCTCACGTGTTCTCAGATGCCATAGAACACATCCAGGCACTTTTTTCCGAAATTGAAAATTTTAAGTTTTCAGGTCAATTTTCATAGGGCCGGTATCGGCCGTTCGGGGGGAGTTGTGAAGCAAGAGACTGGCACCTTCGGACAGCCACTGCGCCCGTTCTAGGCCTCCAAATACAGTTTTGTTGGTTTCTCACGTGTTCTCAGATGCCATAGAACACATCCAGGCACTTTTTTCCGAAATTGAAAATTTTAAGTTTTCAGGTCAATTTTCATAGGGCCGGTATCGGGGAGAGTTGTGAAGCAAGAGACTGGCACCTTCGGACAGCCACTGCGCCCGTTCTAGGCCTCCAAATACAGTTTTGTTGGTTTCTCACATGTTCTCAGATGCCATAGAACACATCCAGGCACTTTTTTCCGAAATTGAAAATTTTAAGTTTTCAGGTCAATTTTCATAGGGCCGGTATCGGCCGTTCGGGGGGAGTTGTGAAGCAAGAGACTGGCACCTTCGGACAGCCACTGCGCCCGTTCTAGGCCTCCAAATACAGTTTTGTTGGTTTCTCACGTGTTCTCAGATGCCATAGAACACATCCAGGCACTTTTTTCCGAAATTGAAAATTTTAAGTTTTCAGGTAAATTTTCATAGGGCCGGTATCGGGGAGAGTTGTGAAGCAAGAGACTGGCACCTTCGGACAGCCACTGCGCCCGTTCTAGGCCTCCAAATACAGTTTTGTTGGTTTCTCACATGTTCTCAGATGCCATAGAACACATCCAGGCACTTTTTTCCGAAATTGAAAATTTTAAGTTTTCAGGTCAATTTTCATAGGGCCGGTATCGGGGAGAGTTGTGAAGCAAGAGACTGGCACCTTCGGACAGCCACTGCGCCCGTTCTAGGCCTCCAAATACAGTTTTGTTGGTTTCTCACATGTTCTCAGATGCCATAGAACACATCCAGGCACTTTTTTCCGAAATTGAAAATTTTAAGTTTTCAGGTCAATTTTCATAGGGCCGGTATCGGCCGTTCGGGGGGAGTTGTGAAGCAAGAGACTGGCACCTTCGGACAGCCACTGCGCCCGTTCTAGGCCTCCAAATACAGTTTTGTTGGTTTCTCACGTGTTCTCAGATGCCATAGAACACATCCAGGCACTTTTTTCCGAAATTGAAAATTTTAAGTTTTCAGGTAAATTTTCATAGGGCCGGTATCGGCCGTTCGGGGGGAGTTGTGAAGCAAGAGACTGGCACCTTCGGACAGCCACTGCGCCCGTTCTAGGCCTCCAAATACAGTTTTGTTGGTTTCTCACGTGTTCTCAGATGCCATAGAACACATCCAGGCACTTTTTTCCGAAATTGAAAATTTTAAGTTTTCAGGTCAATTTTCATAGGGCCGGTATCGGCCGTTCGGGGGGAGTTGTGAAGCAAGAGACTGGCACCTTCGGACAGCCACTGCGCCCGTTCTAGGCCTCCAAATACAGTTTTGTTGGTTTCTCACGTGTTCTCAGATGAACATATCCAGGCACTTTTTTCCGAAATTGAAAATTTTAAGTTTTCAGGTAAATTTTCATAGGGCCGGTATCGGGGAGAGTTGTGAAGCAAGAGACTGGCACCTTCGGACAGCCACTGCGCCCGTTCTAGGCCTCCAAATACAGTTTTGTTGGTTTCTCACATGTTCTCAGATGCCATAGAACACATCCAGGCACTTTTTTCCGAAATTGAAAATTTTAAGTTTTCAGGTAAATTTTCATAGGGCCGGTATCGGGGAGAGTTGTGAAGCAAGAGACTGGCACCTTCGGACAGCCACTGCGCCCGTTCTAGGCCTCCAAATACAGTTTTGTTGGTTTCTCACGTGTTCTCAGATGCCATAGAACACATCCAGGCACTTTTTTCCGAAATTGAAAATTTTAAGTTTTCAGGTCAATTTTCATTGGGCCGGTATCGGCCGTTCGGGGGGAGTTGTGAAGCAAGAGACTGGCACCTTCGGACAGCCACTGCGCCCGTTCTAGGCCTCCAAATACAGTTTTGTTGGTTTCTCACGTGTTCTCAGATGCCATAGAACACATCCAGGCACTTTTTTCCGAAATTGAAAATTTTAAGTTTTCAGGTCATTTTTCATAGGGCCGGTATCGGGGAGAGTTGTGAAGCAAGAGACTGGCACCTTCGGACAGCCACTGCGCCCGTTCTAGGCCTCCAAATACAGTTTTGTTGGTTTCTCACGTGTTCTCAGATGCCATAGAACACATCCAGGCACTTTTTTCCGAAATTGAAAATTTTAAGTTTTCAGGTCAATTTTCATATGGCCGGTATCGGCCGTTCGGGGGGAGTTGTGAAGCAAGAGACTGGCACCTTCGGACAGCCACTGCGCCCGTTCTAGGCCTCCAAATACAGTTTTGTTGGTTTCTCACGTGTTCTCAGATGCCATAGAACACATCCAGGCACTTTTTTCCGAAATTGAAAATTTTAAGTTTTCAGGTCAATTTTCATAGGGCCGGTATCGGCCGTTCGGGGGGAGTTGTGAAGCAAGAGACTGGCACCTTCGGACAGCCACTGCGCCCGTTCTAGGCCTCCAAATACAGTTTTGTTGGTTTCTCACGTGTTCTCAGATGCCATAGAACACATCCAGGCACTTTTTTCCGAAATTGAAAATTTTAAGTTTTCAGGTAAATTTTCATAGGGCCGGTATCGGCCGTTCGGGGGGAGTTGTGAAGCAAGAGACTGGCACCTTCGGACAGCCACTGCGCCCGTTCTAGGCCTCCAAATACAGTTTTGTTGGTTTCTCACGTGTTCTCAGATGCCATAGAACACATCCAGGCACTTTTTTCCGAAATTGAAAATTTTAAGTTTTCAGGTAAATTTTCATAGGGCCGGTATCGGGGAGAGTTGTGAAGCAAGAGACTGGCACCTTCGGACAGCCACTGCGCCCGTTCTAGGCCTCCAAATACAGTTTTGTTGGTTTCTCACATGTTCTCAGATGCCATAGAACACATCCAGGCACTTTTTTCCGAAATTGAAAATTTTAAGTTTTCAGGTCAATTTTCATAGGGCCGGTATCGGGGAGAGTTGTGAAGCAAGAGACTGGCACCTTCGGACAGCCACTGCGCCCGTTCTAGGCCTCCAAATACAGTTTTGTTGGTTTCTCACGTGTTCTCAGATGCCATAGAACACATCCAGGCACTTTTTTCCGAAATTGAAAATTTTAAGTTTTCAGGTCAATTTTCATAGGGCCGGTATCGGCCGTTCGGGGGGAGTTGTGAAGCAAGAGACTGGCACCTTCGGACAGCCACTGCGCCCGTTCTAGGCCTCCAAATACAGTTTTGTTGGTTTCTCACGTGTTCTCAGATGCCATAGAACACATCCAGGCACTTTTTTCCGAAATTGAAAATTTTAAGTTTTCAGGTAAATTTTCATAGGGCCGGTATCGGGGAGAGTTGTGAAGCAAGAGACTGGCACCTTCGGACAGCCACTGCGCCCGTTCTAGGCATCCAAATACAGTTTTGTTGGTTTCTCACGTGTTCTCAGATGCCATAGAACACATCCAGGCACTTTTTTCCGAAATTGAAAATTTTAAGTTTTCAGGTCAATTTTCATAGGGCCGGTATCGGGGAGAGTTTTGAAGCAAGAGACTGGCACCTTCGGACAGCCACTGCGCCCGTTCTAGGCCTCCAAATACAGTTTTGTTGGTTTCTCACGTGTTCTCAGATGCCATAGAACACATCCAGGCACTTTTTTCCGAAATTGAAAATTTTAAGTTTTCAGGTAAATTTTCATAGGGCCGGTATCGGCCGTTCGGGGAGAGTTGTGAAGCAAGAGACTGGCACCTTCGGACAGCCACTGCGCCCGTTCTAGGCCTCCAAATACAGTTTTGTTGGTTTCTCACATGTTCTCAGATGCCATAGAACACATCCAGGCACTTTTTTCCGAAATTGAAAATTTTAAGTTTTCAGGTAAATTTTCATAGGGCCGGTATCGGGGAGAGTTGTGAAGCAAGAGACTGGCACCTTCGGACAGCCACTGCGCCCGTTCTAGGCCTCCATATACAGTTTTGTTGGTTTCTCACGTGTTCTCAGATGCCATAGAACACATCCAGGCACTTTTTTCCGAAATTGAAAATTTTAAGTTTTCAGGTCAATTTTCATAGGGCCGGTATCGGCCGTTCGGGGGGAGTTGTGAAGCAAGAGACTGGCACCTTCGGACAGCCACTGCGCCCGTTCTAGGCCTCCAAATACAGTTTTGTTGGTTTCTCACGTGTTCTCAGATGCCATAGAACACATCCAGGCACTTTTTTCCGAAATTGAAAATTTTAAGTTTTCAGGTCAATTTTCATAGGGCCGGTATCGGGGAGAGTTGTGAAGTAAGAGACTGGCACCTTCGGACAGCCACTGCGCCCGTTCTAGGCCTCCAAATACAGTTTTGTTGGTTTCTCACATGTTCTCAGATGCCATAGAACACATCCAGGCACTTTTTTCCGAAATTGAAAATTTTAAGTTTTCAGGTAAATTTTTTTTTTTCGGTATCGGCCGTTCGGGGAGAGTTGTGAAGCAAGAGACTGGCACCTTCGGACAGCCACTGCGCCCGTTCTAGGCCTCCAAATACAGTTTTGTTGGTTTCTCACATGTTCTCAGATGCCATAGAACACATCCAGGCACTTTTTTCCGAAATTGAAAATTTTAAGTTTTCAGGTAAATTTTCATAGGGCCGGTATCGGGGAGAGTTGTGAAGCAAGAGACTGGCACTTTCGGACAGCCACTGCGCCCGTTCTAGGCCTCCATATACAGTTTTGTTGGTTTCTCACGTGTTCTCAGATGCCATAGAACACATCCAGGCACTTTTTTCCGAAATTGAAAATTTTAAGTTTTCAGGTCAATTTTCATAGGGCCGGTATCGGCCGTTCGGGGGGAGTTGTGAAGCAAGAGACTGGCACCTTCGGACAGCCACTGCGCCCGTTCTAGGCCTCCAAATACAGTTTTGTTGGTTTCTCACGTGTTCTCAGATGCCATAGAACACATCCAGGCACTTTTTTCCGAAATTGAAAATTTTAAGTTTTCAGGTCAATTTTCATAGGGCCGGTATCGGGGAGAGTTGTGAAGTAAGAGACTGGCACCTTCGGACAGCCACTGCGCCCGTTCTAGGCCTCCAAATACAGTTTTGTTGGTTTCTCACATGTTCTCAGATGCCATAGAACACATCCAGGCACTTTTTTCCGAAATTGAAAATTTTAAGTTTTCAGGTAAATTTTCATAGGGCCGGTATCGGGGAGAGTTGTGAAGTAAGAGACTGGCACCTTCGGACAGCCACTGCGCCCGTTCTAGGCCTCCAAATACAGTTTTGTTGGTTTCTCACATGTTCTCAGATGCCATAGAACACATCCAGGCACTTTTTTCCGAAATTGAAAATTTTAAGTTTTCAGGTAAATTTTCATAGGGCCGGTATCGGCCGTTCGGGGAGAGTTGTGAAGCAAGAGACTGGCACCTTCGGACAGCCACTGCGCCCGTTCTAGGCCTCCAAATACAGTTTTGTTGGTTTCTCACATGTTCTCAGATGCCATAGAACACATCCAGGCACTTTTTTCCGAAATTGAAAATTTTAAGTTTTCAGGTAAATTTTCATAGGGCCGGTATCGGGGAGAGTTGTGAAGCAAGAGACTGGCACTTTCGGACAGCCACTGCGCCCGTTCTAGGCCTCCATATACAGTTTTGTTGGTTTCTCACGTGTTCTCAGATGCCATAGAACACATCCAGGCACTTTTTTCCGAAATTGAAAATTTTAAGTTTTCAGGTCAATTTTCATAGGGCCGGTATCGGCCGTTCGGGGGGAGTTGTGAAGCAAGAGACTGGCACCTTCGGACAGCCACTGCGCCCGTTCTAGGCCTCCAAATACAGTTTTGTTGGTTTCTCACATGTTCTCAGATGCCATAGAACACATCCAGGCACTTTTTTCCGAAATTGAAAATTTTAAGTTTTCAGGTCAATTTTCATAGGGCCGGTATCGGCCGTTCGGGGGGAGTTGTGAAGCAAGAGACTGGCACCTTCGGACAGCCACTGCGCCCGTTCTAGGCCTCCAAATACAGTTTTGTTGGTTTCTCACATGTTCTCAGATGCCATAGAACACATCCAGGCACTTTTTTCCGAAATTGAAAATTTTAAGTTTTCAGGTAAATTTTCATAGGGCCGGTATCGGGGAGAGTTGTGAAGTAAGAGACTGGCACCTTCGGACAGCCACTGCGCCCGTTCTAGGCCTCCAAATACAGTTTTGTTGGTTTCTCACATGTTCTCAGATGCCATAGAACACATCCAGGCACTTTTTTCCGAAATTGAAAATTTTAAGTTTTCAGGTAAATTTTCATAGGGCCGGTATCGGCCGTTCGGGGGGAGTTGTGAAGCAAGAGACTGGCACCTTCGGACAGCCACTGCGCCCGTTCTAGGCCTCCAAATACAGTTTTGTTGGTTTCTCACATGTTCTCAGATGCCATAGAACACATCCAGGCACTTTTTTCCGAAATTGAAAATTTTAAGTTTTCAGGTAAATTTTCATAGGGCCGGTATCGGGGAGAGTTGTGAAGTAAGAGACTGGCACCTTCGGACAGCCACTGCGCCCGTTCTAGGCCTCCAAATACAGTTTTGTTGGTTTCTCACATGTTCTCAGATGCCATAGAACACATCCAGGCACTTTTTTCCGAAATTGAAAATTTTAAGTTTTCAGGTAAATTTTCATAGGGCCGGTATCGGCCGTTCGGGGGGAGTTGTGAAGCAAGAGACTGGCACCTTCGGACAGCCACTGCGCCCGTTCTAGGCCTCCAAATACAGTTTTGTTGGTTTCTCACGTGTTCTCAGATGCCATAGAACACATCCAGGCACTTTTTTCCGAAATTGAAAATTTTAAGTTTTCAGGTAAATTTTCATAGGGCCGGTATCGGCCGTTCGGGGAGAGTTGTGAAGCAAGAGACTGGCACCTTCGGACAGCCACTGCGCCCGTTCTAGGCCTCCATATACAGTTTTGTTGGTTTCTCACGTGTTCTCAGATGCCATAGAACACATCCAGGCACTTTTTTCCGAAATTGAAAATTTTAAGTTTTCAGGTCAATTTTCATAGGGCCGGTATCGGCCGTTCGGGGGGAGTTGTGAAGCAAGAGACTGGCACCTTCGGACAGCCACTGCGCCCGTTCTAGGCCTCCAAATACAGTTTTGTTGGTTTCTCACATGTTCTCAGATGCCATAGAACACATCCAGGCACTTTTTTCCGAAATTGAAAATTTTAAGTTTTCAGGTAAATTTTCATAGGGCCGGTATCGGCCGTTCGGGGAGAGTTGTGAAGCAAGAGACTGGCACCTTCGGACAGCCACTGCGCCCGTTCTAGGCCTCCAAATACAGTTTTGTTGGTTTCTCACATGTTCTCAGATGCCATAGAACACATCCAGGCACTTTTTTCCGAAATTGAAAATTTTAAGTTTTCAGGTAAATTTTCATAGGGCCGGTATCGGGGAGAGTTGTGAAGCAAGAGACTGGCACTTTCGGACAGCCACTGCGCCCGTTCTAGGCCTCCATATACAGTTTTGTTGGTTTCTCACGTGTTCTCAGATGCCATAGAACACATCCAGGCACTTTTTTCCGAAATTGAAAATTTTAAGTTTTCAGGTCAATTTTCATAGGGCCGGTATCGGCCGTTCGGGGGGAGTTGTGAAGCAAGAGACTGGCACCTTCGGACAGCCACTGCGCCCGTTCTAGGCCTCCAAATACAGTTTTGTTGGTTTCTCACGTGTTCTCAGATGCCATAGAACACATCCAGGCACTTTTTTCCGAAATTGAAAATTTTAAGTTTTCAGGTCAATTTTCATAGGGCCGGTATCGGGGAGAGTTGTGAAGTAAGAGACTGGCACCTTCGGACAGCCACTGCGCCCGTTCTAGGCCTCCAAATACAGTTTTGTTGGTTTCTCACATGTTCTCAGATGCCATAGAACACATCCAGGCACTTTTTTCCGAAATTGAAAATTTTAAGTTTTCAGGTAAATTTTCATAGGGCCGGTATCGGGGAGAGTTGTGAAGTAAGAGACTGGCACCTTCGGACAGCCACTGCGCCCGTTCTAGGCCTCCAAATACAGTTTTGTTGGTTTCTCACATGTTCTCAGATGCCATAGAACACATCCAGGCACTTTTTTCCGAAATTGAAAATTTTAAGTTTTCAGGTAAATTTTCATAGGGCCGGTATCGGCCGTTCGGGGAGAGTTGTGAAGCAAGAGACTGGCACCTTCGGACAGCCACTGCGCCCGTTCTAGGCCTCCAAATACAGTTTTGTTGGTTTCTCACATGTTCTCAGATGCCATAGAACACATCCAGGCACTTTTTTCCGAAATTGAAAATTTTAAGTTTTCAGGTAAATTTTCATAGGGCCGGTATCGGGGAGAGTTGTGAAGCAAGAGACTGGCACTTTCGGACAGCCACTGCGCCCGTTCTAGGCCTCCATATACAGTTTTGTTGGTTTCTCACGTGTTCTCAGATGCCATAGAACACATCCAGGCACTTTTTTCCGAAATTGAAAATTTTAAGTTTTCAGGTCAATTTTCATAGGGCCGGTATCGGCCGTTCGGGGGGAGTTGTGAAGCAAGAGACTGGCACCTTCGGACAGCCACTGCGCCCGTTCTAGGCCTCCAAATACAGTTTTGTTGGTTTCTCACATGTTCTCAGATGCCATAGAACACATCCAGGCACTTTTTTCCGAAATTGAAAATTTTAAGTTTTCAGGTCAATTTTCATAGGGCCGGTATCGGCCGTTCGGGGGGAGTTGTGAAGCAAGAGACTGGCACCTTCGGACAGCCACTGCGCCCGTTCTAGGCCTCCAAATACAGTTTTGTTGGTTTCTCACATGTTCTCAGATGCCATAGAACACATCCAGGCACTTTTTTCCGAAATTGAAAATTTTAAGTTTTCAGGTCAATTTTCATAGGGCCGGTATCGGGGAGAGTTGTGAAGTAAGAGACTGGCACCTTCGGACAGCCACTGCGCCCGTTCTAGGCCTCCAAATACAGTTTTGTTGGTTTCTCACATGTTCTCAGATGCCATAGAACACATCCAGGCACTTTTTTCCGAAATTGAAAATTTTAAGTTTTCAGGTAAATTTTCATAGGGCCGGTATCGGCCGTTCGGGGGGAGTTGTGAAGCAAGAGACTGGCACCTTCGGACAGCCACTGCGCCCGTTCTAGGCCTCCAAATACAGTTTTGTTGGTTTCTCACATGTTCTCAGATGCCATAGAACACATCCAGGCACTTTTTTCCGAAATTGAAAATTTTAAGTTTTCAGGTAAATTTTCATAGGGCCGGTATCGGGGAGAGTTGTGAAGTAAGAGACTGGCACCTTCGGACAGCCACTGCGCCCGTTCTAGGCCTCCAAATACAGTTTTGTTGGTTTCTCACATGTTCTCAGATGCCATAGAACACATCCAGGCACTTTTTTCCGAAATTGAAAATTTTAAGTTTTCAGGTAAATTTTCATAGGGCCGGTATCGGCCGTTCGGGGGGAGTTGTGAAGCAAGAGACTGGCACCTTCGGACAGCCACTGCGCCCGTTCTAGGCCTCCAAATACAGTTTTGTTGGTTTCTCACGTGTTCTCAGATGCCATAGAACACATCCAGGCACTTTTTTCCGAAATTGAAAATTTTAAGTTTTCAGGTAAATTTTCATAGGGCCGGTATCGGCCGTTCGGGGAGAGTTGTGAAGCAAGAGACTGGCACCTTCGGACAGCCACTGCGCCCGTTCTAGGCCTCCATATACAGTTTTGTTGGTTTCTCACGTGTTCTCAGATGCCATAGAACACATCCAGGCACTTTTTTCCGAAATTGAAAATTTTAAGTTTTCAGGTCAATTTTCATAGGGCCGGTATCGGCCGTTCGGGGGGAGTTGTGAAGCAAGAGACTGGCACCTTCGGACAGCCACTGCGCCCGTTCTAGGCCTCCAAATACAGTTTTGTTGGTTTCTCACATGTTCTCAGATGCCATAGAACACATCCAGGCACTTTTTTCCGAAATTGAAAATTTTAAGTTTTCAGGTAAATTTTCATAGGGCCGGTATCGGGGAGAGTTGTGAAGTAAGAGACTGGCACCTTCGGACAGCCACTGCGCCCGTTCTAGGCCTCCAAATACAGTTTTGTTGGTTTCTCACATGTTCTCAGATGCCATAGAACACATCCAGGCACTTTTTTCCGAAATTGAAAATTTTAAGTTTTCAGGTAAATTTTCATAGGGCCGGTATCGGGGAGAGTTGTGAAGTAAGAGACTGGCACCTTCGGACAGCCACTGCGCCCGTTCTAGGCCTCCAAATACAGTTTTGTTGGTTTCTCACATGTTCTCAGATGCCATAGAACACATCCAGGCACTTTTTTCCGAAATTGAAAATTTTAAGTTTTCAGGTAAATTTTCATAGGGCCGGTATCGGCCGTTCGGGGAGAGTTGTGAAGCAAGAGACTGGCACCTTCGGACAGCCACTGCGCCCGTTCTAGGCCTCCAAATACAGTTTTGTTGGTTTCTCACATGTTCTCAGATGCCATAGAACACATCCAGGCACTTTTTTCCGAAATTGAAAATTTTAAGTTTTCAGGTAAATTTTCATAGGGCCGGTATCGGGGAGAGTTGTGAAGCAAGAGACTGGCACTTTCGGACAGCCACTGCGCCCGTTCTAGGCCTCCATATACAGTTTTGTTGGTTTCTCACGTGTTCTCAGATGCCATAGAACACATCCAGGCACTTTTTTCCGAAATTGAAAATTTTAAGTTTTCAGGTCAATTTTCATAGGGCCGGTATCGGCCGTTCGGGGGGAGTTGTGAAGCAAGAGACTGGCACCTTCGGACAGCCACTGCGCCCGTTCTAGGCCTCCAAATACAGTTTTGTTGGTTTCTCACATGTTCTCAGATGCCATAGAACACATCCAGGCACTTTTTTCCGAAATTGAAAATTTTAAGTTTTCAGGTAAATTTTCATAGGGCCGGTATCGGGGAGAGTTGTGAAGTAAGAGACTGGCACCTTCGGACAGCCACTGCGCCCGTTCTAGGCCTCCAAATACAGTTTTGTTGGTTTCTCACATGTTCTCAGATGCCATAGAACACATCCAGGCACTTTTTTCCGAAATTGAAAATTTTAAGTTTTCAGGTAAATTTTTTTTTTTCGGTATCGGCCGTTCGGGGAGAGTTGTGAAGCAAGAGACTGGCACCTTCGGACAGCCACTGCGCCCGTTCTAGGCCTCCAAATACAGTTTTGTTGGTTTCTCACATGTTCTCAGATGCCATAGAACACATCCAGGCACTTTTTTCCGAAATTGAAAATTTTAAGTTTTCAGGTAAATTTTCATAGGGCCGGTATCGGGGAGAGTTGTGAAGTAAGAGACTGGCACCTTCGGACAGCCACTGCGCCCGTTCTAGGCCTCCAAATACAGTTTTGTTGGTTTCTCACATGTTCTCAGATGCCATAGAACACATCCAGGCACTTTTTTCCGAAATTGAAAATTTTAAGTTTTCAGGTAAATTTTCATAGGGCCGGTATCGGCCGTTCGGGGAGAGTTGTGAAGCAAGAGACTGGCACCTTCGGACAGCCACTGCGCCCGTTCTAGGCCTCCAAATACAGTTTTGTTGGTTTCTCACATGTTCTCAGATGCCATAGAACACATCCAGGCACTTTTTTCCGAAATTGAAAATTTTAAGTTTTCAGGTAAATTTTCATAGGGCCGGTATCGGGGAGAGTTGTGAAGCAAGAGACTGGCACTTTCGGACAGCCACTGCGCCCGTTCTAGGCCTCCATATACAGTTTTGTTGGTTTCTCACGTGTTCTCAGATGCCATAGAACACATCCAGGCACTTTTTTCCGAAATTGAAAATTTTAAGTTTTCAGGTCAATTTTCATAGGGCCGGTATCGGCCGTTCGGGGGGAGTTGTGAAGCAAGAGACTGGCACCTTCGGACAGCCACTGCGCCCGTTCTAGGCCTCCAAATACAGTTTTGTTGGTTTCTCACGTGTTCTCAGATGCCATAGAACACATCCAGGCACTTTTTTCCGAAATTGAAAATTTTAAGTTTTCAGGTCAATTTTCATAGGGCCGGTATCGGGGAGAGTTGTGAAGTAAGAGACTGGCACCTTCGGACAGCCACTGCGCCCGTTCTAGGCCTCCAAATACAGTTTTGTTGGTTTCTCACATGTTCTCAGATGCCATAGAACACATCCAGGCACTTTTTTCCGAAATTGAAAATTTTAAGTTTTCAGGTAAATTTTCATAGGGCCGGTATCGGGGAGAGTTGTGAAGTAAGAGACTGGCACCTTCGGACAGCCACTGCGCCCGTTCTAGGCCTCCAAATACAGTTTTGTTGGTTTCTCACATGTTCTCAGATGCCATAGAACACATCCAGGCACTTTTTTCCGAAATTGAAAATTTTAAGTTTTCAGGTAAATTTTCATAGGGCCGGTATCGGCCGTTCGGGGAGAGTTGTGAAGCAAGAGACTGGCACCTTCGGACAGCCACTGCGCCCGTTCTAGGCCTCCAAATACAGTTTTGTTGGTTTCTCACATGTTCTCAGATGCCATAGAACACATCCAGGCACTTTTTTCCGAAATTGAAAATTTTAAGTTTTCAGGTAAATTTTCATAGGGCCGGTATCGGGGAGAGTTGTGAAGCAAGAGACTGGCACTTTCGGACAGCCACTGCGCCCGTTCTAGGCCTCCATATACAGTTTTGTTGGTTTCTCACGTGTTCTCAGATGCCATAGAACACATCCAGGCACTTTTTTCCGAAATTGAAAATTTTAAGTTTTCAGGTCAATTTTCATAGGGCCGGTATCGGCCGTTCGGGGGGAGTTGTGAAGCAAGAGACTGGCACCTTCGGACAGCCACTGCGCCCGTTCTAGGCCTCCAAATACAGTTTTGTTGGTTTCTCACGTGTTCTCAGATGCCATAGAACACATCCAGGCACTTTTTTCCGAAATTGAAAATTTTAAGTTTTCAGGTCAATTTTCATAGGGCCGGTATCGGGGAGAGTTGTGAAGCAAGAGACTGGCACCTTCGGACAGCCACTGCGCCCGTTCTAGGCCTCCAAATACAGTTTTGTTGGTTTCTCACGTGTTCTCAGATGCCATAGAACACATCCAGGCACTTTTTTCCGAAATTGAAAATTTTAAGTTTTCAGGTAACTTTTCATAGGGCCGGTATCGGGGAGAGTTGTGAAGCAAGAGACTGGCACCTTCGGACAGCCACTGCGCCCGTTCTAGGCCTCCAAATACAGTTTTGTTGGTTTCTCACGTGTTCTCAGATGCCATAGAACACATCCAGGCACTTTTTTCCGAAATTGAAAATTTTAAGTTTTCAGGTAAATTTTCATAGGGCCGGTATCGGGGAGAGTTGTGAAGTAAGAGACTGGCACCTTCGGACAGCCACTGCGCCCGTTCTAGGCCTCCAAATACAGTTTTGTTGGTTTCTCACATGTTCTCAGATGCCATAGAACACATCCAGGCACTTTTTTCCGAAATTGAAAATTTTAAGTTTTCAGGTCAATTTTTTTTTTTCGGTATCGGCCGTTCGGGGAGAGTTGTGAAGCAAGAGACTGGCACCTTCGGACAGCCACTGCGCCCGTTCTAGGCCTCCAAATACAGTTTTGTTGGTTTCTCACATGTTCTCAGATGCCATAGAACACATCCAGGCACTTTTTTCCGAAATTGAAAATTTTAAGTTTTCAGGTAAATTTTCATAGGGCCGGTATCGGCCGTTCGGGGGGAGTTGTGAAGCAAGAGACTGGCACCTTCGGACAGCCACTGCGCCCGTTCTAGGCCTCCAAATACAGTTTTGTTGGTTTCTCACGTGTTCTCAGATGCCATAGAACACATCCAGGCACTTTTTTCCGAAATTGAAAATTTTAAGTTTTCAGGTAAATTTTCATAGGGCCGGTATCGGGGAGAGTTGTGAAGCAAGAGACTGGCACCTACGGACAGCCACTGCGCCCGTTCTAGGCCTCCAAATACAGTTTTGTTGGTTTCTCACGTGTTCTCAGATGCCATAGAACACATCCAGGCACTTTTTTCCGAAATTGAAAATTTTAAGTTTTCCGGTAAATTTTCATAGGGCCGGTATCGGGGAGAGTTGTGAAGCAAGAGACTGGCACCTTCGGACAGCCACTGCGCCCGTTCTAGGCCTCCAAATACAGTTTTGTTGGTTTCTCACATGTTCTCAGATCCCATAGAACACATCCAGGCACTTTTTTCCGAAATTGAAAATTTTAAGTTTTCAGGTAAATTTTCATAGGGCCGGTATCGGGGAGAGTTGTGAAGCAAGAGACTGGCACCTTCGGACAGCCACTGCGCCCGTTCTAGGCCTCCAAATACAGTTTTGTTGGTTTCTCACATGTTCTCAGATGCCATAGAACACATCCAGGCACTTTTTTCCGAAATTGAAAATTTTAAGTTTTCAGGTCAATTTTCATAGGGCCGGTATCGGCCGTTCGGGGGGAGTTGTGAAGCAAGAGACTGGCACCTTCGGACAGCCACTGCGCCCGTTCTAGGCCTCCAAATACAGTTTTGTTGGTTTCTCACGTGTTCTCAGATGCCATAGAACACATCCAGGCACTTTTTTCCGAAATTGAAAATTTTAAGTTTTCAGGTAAATTTTCATAGGGCCGGTATCGGGGAGAGTTGTGAAGGAAGAGACTGGCACCTTCGGACAGCCACTGCGCCCGTTCTAGGCCTCCAAATACAGTTTTGTTGGTTTCTCACGTGTTCTCAGATGCCATAGAACACATCCAGGCACTTTTTTCCGAAATTGAAAATTTTAAGTTTTCAGGTAAATTTTCATAGGGCCGGTATCGGGGAGAGTTGTGAAGCAAGAGACTGGCACCTTCGGACAGCCACTGCGCCCGTTCTAGGCCTCCAAATACAGTTTTGTTGGTTTCTCACGTGTTCTCAGATGCCATAGAACACATCCAGGCACTTTTTTCCGAAATTGAAAATTTTAAGTTTTCAGGTAAATTTTCATAGGGCCGGTATCGGGGGGAGTTGTGAAGCAAGAGACTGGCACCTTCGGACAGCCACTGCGCCCGTTCTAGGCCTCCAAATACAGTTTTGTTGGTTTCTCACATGTTCTCAGATGCCATAGAATACATCCAGGCACTTTTTTCCGAAATTGAAAATTTTAAGTTTTCAGGTAAATTTTCATAGGGCCGGTATCGGGGAGAGTTGTGAAGCAAGAGACTGGCACCTTCGGACAGCCACTGCGCCCGTTCTAGGCCTCCAAATACAGTTTTGTTGGTTTCTCACATGTTCTCAGATGCCATAGAACACATCCAGGCACTTTTTTCCGAAATTGAAAATTTTAAGTTTTCAGGTAAATTTTCATAGGGCCGGTATCGGGGAGAGTTGTGAAGCAAGAGACTGGCACCTTCGGACAGCCACTGCGCCCGTTCTAGGCCTCCAAATACAGTTTTGTTGGTTTCTCACATGTTCTCAGATGCCATAGAACACATCCAGGCACTTTTTTCCGAAATTGAAAATTTTAAGTTTTCAGGTCAATTTTCATAGGGCCGGTATCGGGGGGAGTTGTGAAGCAAGAGACTGGCACCTTCGGACAGCCACTGCGCCCGTTCTAGGCCTCCAAATACAGTTTTGTTGGTTTCTCACATGTTCTCAGATGCCATAGAACACATCCAGGCACTTTTTTCCGAAATTGAAAATTTTAAGTTTTCAGGTCAATTTTCATAGGGCCGGTATCGGGGAGAGTTGTGAAGCAAGAGACTGGCACCTTCGGACAGCCACTGCGCCCGTTCTAGGCCTCCAAATACAGTTTTGTTGGTTTCTCACGTGTTCTCAGATGCCATAGAACACATCCAGGCACTTTTTTCCGAAATTGAAAATTTTAAGTTTTCAGGTCAATTTTCATAGGGCCGGTATCGGGGAGAGTTGTGAAGCAAGAGACTGCAACCTTCGGACAGCCACTGCGCCCGTTCTAGGCCTCCAAATACAGTTTTGTTGGTTTCTCACGTGTTCTCAGATGCCATAGAACACATCCAGGCACTTTTTTCCGAAATTGAAAATTTTAAGTTTTCAGGTAAATTTTCATAGGGCCGGTATCCCGGTTCGGGGGGAGTTGTGAAGCAAGAGACTGGCACCTTCGGACAGCCACTGCGCCCGTTCTAGGCCTCCAAATACAGTTTTGTTGGTTTCTCACATGTTCTCAGATGCCATAGAACACATCCAGGCACTTTTTTCCGAAATTGAAAATTTTAAGTTTTCAGGTCAATTTTCATAGGGCCGGTATCGGGGAGAGTTGTGAAGCAAGAGACTGGCACCTTCGGACAGCCACTGCGCCCGTTCTAGGCCTCCAAATACAGTTTTGTTGGTTTCTCACGTGTTCTCAGATGCCATAGAACACATCCAGGCACTTTTTTCCGAAATTGAAAATTTTAAGTTTTCAGGTAAATTTTCATAGGGCCGGTATCGGGGGGAGTTGTGAAGCAAGAGACTGGCACCTTCGGACAGCCACTGCGCCCGTTCTAGGCCTCCAAATACAGTTTTGTTGGTTTCTCACGTGTTCTCAGATGCCATAGAACACATCCAGGCACTTTTTTCCGAAATTGAAAATTTTAAGTTTTCAGGTAAATTTTCATAGGGCCGGTATCGTTGAGAGTTGTGAAGCAAGAGACTGGCACCTTCGGACAGCCACTGCGCCCGTTCCAGGCCTCCAAATACAGTTTTGTTGGTTTCTCACGTGTTCTCAGATGCCATAGAACACATCCAGGCACTTTTTTCCGAAATTGAAAATTTTAAGTTTTCAGGTAAATTTTCATAGGGCCGGTATCGGGGGGAGTTGTGAAGCAAGAGACTGGCACCTTCGGACAGCCACTGCGCCCGTTCTAGGCCTCCAAATACAGTTTTGTTGGTTTCTCACATGTTCTCAGATGCCATAGAACACATCCAGGCACTTTTTTCCGAAATTGAAAATTTTAAGTTTTCAGGTAAATTTTCATAGGGCCGGTATCGGGGGGAGTTGTGAAGCAAGAGACTGGCACCTTCGGACAGCCACTGCGCCCGTTCTAGGCCTCCAAATACAGTTTTGTTGGTTTCTCACATGTTCTCAGATGCCATAGAACACATCCAGGCACTTTTTTCCGAAATTGAAAATTTTAAGTTTTCAGGTAAATTTTCATAGGGCCGGTATCGGAGGGAGTTGTGAAGCAAGAGACTGGCACCTTCGGACAGCCACTGCGCCCGTTCTAGGCCTCCAAATACAGTTTTGTTGGTTTCTCACGTGTTCTCAGATGCCATAGAACACATCCAGGCACTTTTTTCCGAAATTGAAAATTTTAAGTTTTCAGGTCAATTTTCATAGGGCCGGTATCGGCCGTTCGGGGGGAGTTGTGAAGCAAGAGACTGGCACCTTCGGACAGCCACTGCGCCCGTTCTAGGCCTCCAAATACAGTTTTGTTGGTTTCTCACGTGTTCTCAGATGCCATAGAACACATCCAGGCACTTTTTTCCTAAATTGAAAATTTTAAGTTTTCAGGTAAATTTTCATAGGGCCGGTATCGGGGAGAGTTGTGAAGCAAGAGACTGGCACCTTCGGACAGCCACTGCGCCCGTTCTAGGCCTCCAAATACAGTTTTGTTGGTTTCTCACATGTTCTCAGATGCCATAGAACACATCCAGGCACTTTTTTCCGAAATTGAAAATTTTAAGTTTTCAGGTAAATTTTCATAGGGCCGGTATCGGGGAGAGTTGTGAAGCAAGAGACTGGCACCTTCGGACAGCCACTGCGCCCGTTCTAGGCCTCCAAATACAGTTTTGTTGGTTTCTCACGTGTTCTCAGATGCCATAGAACACATCCAGGCACTTTTTTCCGAAATTGAAAATTTTAAGTTTTCAGGTAAATTTTCATAGGGCCGGTATCGGGGAGAGTTGTGAAGCAAGAGACTGGCACCTTCGGACAGCCACTGCGCCCGTTCTAGGCCTCCAAATACAGTTTTGTTTGTTTCTCACGTGTTCTCAGATGCCATAGAACACATCCAGGCACTTTTTTCCGAAATTGAAAATTTTAAGTTTTCAGGTAAATTTTCATAGGGCCGGTATCGGGGAGAGTTGTGAAGCAAGAGACTGGCACCTTCGGACAGCCACTGCGCCCGTTCTAGGCCTCCAAATACAGTTTTGTTGGTTTCTCACATGTTCTCAGATGCCATAGAACACATCCAGGCACTTTTTTCCGAAATTGAAAATTTTAAGTTTTCAGGTCAATTTTCATAGGGCCGGTATCGGCCGTTCGGGGGGAGTTGTGAAGCAAGAGACTGGCACCTTCGGACAGCCACTGCGCCCGTTCTAGGCCTCCAAATACAGTTTTGTTGGTTTCTCACGTGTTCTCAGATGCCATAGAACACATCCAGGCACTTTTTTCCGAAATTGAAAATTTTAAGTTTTCAGGTAAATTTTCATAGGGCCGGTATCGGCCGTTCGGGGGGAGTTGTGAAGCAAGAGACTGGCACCTTCGGACAGCCACTGCGCCCGTTCTAGGCCTCCAAATACAGTTTTGTTGGTTTCTCACATGTTCTCAGATGCCTTAGAACACATCCAGGCACTTTTTTCCGAAATTGAAAATTTTAAGTTTTCAGGTAAATTTTCATAGGGCCGGTATCGGGGAGAGTTGTGAAGCAAGAGACTGGCACCTTCGGACAGCCACTGCGCCCGTTCTAGGCCTCCAAATACAGTTTTGTTGGTTTCTCACGTGTTCTCAGATGCCATAGAACACATCCAGGCACTTTTTTCCGAAATTGAAAATTTTAAGTTTTCAGGTAAATTTTCATAGGGCCGGTATCGGGGAGAGTTGTGAAGCAAGAGACTGGCACCTTCGGACAGCCACTGCGCCCGTTCTAGTCCTCCAAATACAGTTTTGTTGGTTTCTCACGTGTTCTCAGATGCCATAGAACACATCCAGGCACTTTTTTCCGAAATTGAAAATTTTAAGTTTTCAGGTCAATTTTCATAGGGCCGGTATCGGCCGTTCGGGGGGAGTTGTGAAGCAAGAGACTGGCACCTTCGGACAGCCACTGCGCCCGTTCTAGTCCTCCAAATACAGTTTTGTTGGTTTCTCACGTGTTCTCAGATGCCATAGAACACATCCAGGCACTTTTTTCCGAAATTGAAAATTTTAAGTTTTCAGGTAAATTTTCATAGGGCCGGTATCGGCCGTTCGGGGGGAGTTGTGAAGCAAGAGACTGGCACCTTCGGACAGCCACTGCGCCCGTTCTAGGCCTCCAAATACAGTTTTGTTGGTTTCTCACATGTTCTCAGATGCCATAGAACACATCCAGGCACTTTTTTCCGAAATTGAAAATTTTAAGTTTTCAGGTCAATTTTCATAGGGCCGGTATCGGCCGTTCGGGGGGAGTTGTGAAGCAAGAGACTGGCACCTTCGGACAGCCACTGCGCCCGTTCTAGGCCTCCAAATACAGTTTTGTTGGTTTCTCACATGTTCTCAGATGCCATAGAACACATCCAGGCACTTATTTCCGAAATTGAAAATTTTAAGTTTTCAGGTAAATTTTCATAGGGCCGGTATCGGGGGGAGTTGTGAAGCAAGAGACTGGCACCTTCGGACAGCCACTGCGCCCGTTCTAGGCCTCCAAATACAGTTTTGTTGGTTTCTCACATGTTCTCAGATGCCATAGAACACATCCAGGCACTTTTTTCCGAAATTGAAAATTTTAAGTTTTCAGGTAAATTTTCATAGGGCCGGTATCGGGGAGAGTTGTGAAGCAAGAGACTGGCACCTTCGGACAGCCACTGCGCCCGTTCTAGGCCTCCAAATACAGTTTTGTTGGTTTCTCACATGTTCTCAGATGCCATAGAACACATCCAGGCACTTTTTTCCGAAATTGAAAATTTTAAGTTTCCAGGTCAATTTTCATAGGGCCGGTATCGGCCGTTCGGGGGGAGTTGTGAAGCAAGAGACTGGCACCTTCGGACAGCCACTGCGCCCGTTCTAGGCCTCCAAATACAGTTTTGTTGGTTTCTCACGTGTTCTCAGATGCCATAGAACACATCCAGGCACTTTTTTCCGAAATTGAAAATTTTAAGTTTTCAGGTAAATTTTCATAGGGCCGGTATCGGGGGGAGTTGTGAAGCAAGAGACTGGCACCTTCGGACAGCCACTGCGCCCGTTCTAGGCCTCCAAATACAGTTTTGTTGGTTTCTCACATGTTCTCAGATGCCATAGAACACATCCAGGCACTTTTTTCCGAAATTGAAAATTTTAAGTTTTCAGGTAAATTTTCATAGGGCCGGTATCGGCCGTTCGGGGGGAGTTGTGAAGCAAGAGACTGGCACCTTCGGACAGCCACTGCGCCCGTTCTAGGCCTCCAAATACAGTTTTGTTGGTTTCTCACATGTTCTCAGATGCCATAGAACACATCCAGGCACTTTTTTCCGAAATTGAAAATTTTAAGTTTTCAGGTAAATTTTCATAGGGCCGGTATCGGCCGTTCGGGGGGAGTTGTGAAGCAAGAGACTGGCACCTTCGGACAGCCACTGCGCCCGTTCTAGGCCTCCAAATACAGTTTTGTTGGTTTCTCACGTGTTCTCAGATGCCATAGAACACATCCAGGCACTTTTTTCCGAAATTGAAAATTTTAAGTTTTCAGGTAAATTTTCATAGGGCCGGTATCGGGGAGAGTTGTGAAGCAAGAGACTGGCACCTTCGGACAGCCACTGCGCCCGTTCTAGGCCTCCAAATACAGTTTTGTTGGTTTCTCACATGTTCTCAGATGCCATAGAACACATCCAGGCACTTTTTTCCGAAATTGAAAATTTTAAGTTTTCAGGTAAATTTTCATAGGGCCGGTATCGGGGAGAGTTGTGAAGCAAGAGACTGGCACCTTCGGACAGCCACTGCGCCCGTTCTAGGCCTCCAAATACAGTTTTGTTGGTTTCTCACATGTTCTCAGATGCCATAGAACACATCCAGGCACTTTTTTCCGAAATTGAAAATTTTAAGTTTTCAGGTCAATTTTCATAGGGCCGGTATCGGGGAGAGTTGTGAAGCAAGAGACTGGCACCTTCGGACAGCCACTGCGCCCGTTCTAGGCCTCCAAATACAGTTTTGTTGGTTTCTCACGTGTTCTCAGATGCCATAGAACACATCCAGGCACTTTTTTCCGAAATTGAAAATTTTAAGTTTTCAGGTAAATTTTCATAGGGCCGGTATCGGGGAGAGTTGTGAAGCAAGAGACTGGCACCTTCGGACAGCCACTGCGCCCGTTCTAGGCCTCCAAATACAGTTTTGTTTGTTTCTCACGTGTTCTCAGATGCCATAGAACACATCCAGGCACTTTTTTCCGAAATTGAAAATTTTAAGTTTTCAGGTAAATTTTCATAGGGCCGGTATCGGGGAGAGTTGTGAAGCAAGAGACTGGCACCTTCGGACAGCCACTGCGCCCGTTCTAGGCCTCCAAATACAGTTTTGTTGGTTTCTCACATGTTCTCAGATGCCATAGAACACATCCAGGCACTTTTTTCCGAAATTGAAAATTTTAAGTTTTCAGGTCAATTTTCATAGGGCCGGTATCGGCCGTTCGGGGGGAGTTGTGAAGCAAGAGACTGGCACCTTCGGACAGCCACTGCGCCCGTTCTAGGCCTCCAAATACAGTTTTGTTGGTTTCTCACGTGTTCTCAGATGCCATAGAACACATCCAGGCACTTTTTTCCGAAATTGAAAATTTTAAGTTTTCAGGTAAATTTTCATAGGGCCGGTATCGGCCGTTCGGGGGGAGTTGTGAAGCAAGAGACTGGCACCTTCGGACAGCCACTGCGCCCGTTCTAGGCCTCCAAATACAGTTTTGTTGGTTTCTCACATGTTCTCAGATGCCTTAGAACACATCCAGGCACTTTTTTCCGAAATTGAAAATTTTAAGTTTTCAGGTAAATTTTCATAGGGCCGGTATCGGGGAGAGTTGTGAAGCAAGAGACTGGCACCTTCGGACAGCCACTGCGCCCGTTCTAGGCCTCCAAATACAGTTTTGTTGGTTTCTCACGTGTTCTCAGATGCCATAGAACACATCCAGGCACTTTTTTCCGAAATTGAAAATTTTAAGTTTTCAGGTAAATTTTCATAGGGCCGGTATCGGGGAGAGTTGTGAAGCAAGAGACTGGCACCTTCGGACAGCCACTGCGCCCGTTCTAGTCCTCCAAATACAGTTTTGTTGGTTTCTCACGTGTTCTCAGATGCCATAGAACACATCCAGGCACTTTTTTCCGAAATTGAAAATTTTAAGTTTTCAGGTCAATTTTCATAGGGCCGGTATCGGCCGTTCGGGGGGAGTTGTGAAGCAAGAGACTGGCACCTTCGGACAGCCACTGCGCCCGTTCTAGTCCTCCAAATACAGTTTTGTTGGTTTCTCACGTGTTCTCAGATGCCATAGAACACATCCAGGCACTTTTTTCCGAAATTGAAAATTTTAAGTTTTCAGGTAAATTTTCATAGGGCCGGTATCGGCCGTTCGGGGGGAGTTGTGAAGCAAGAGACTGGCACCTTCGGACAGCCACTGCGCCCGTTCTAGGCCTCCAAATACAGTTTTGTTGGTTTCTCACATGTTCTCAGATGCCATAGAACACATCCAGGCACTTTTTTCCGAAATTGAAAATTTTAAGTTTTCAGGTCAATTTTCATAGGGCCGGTATCGGCCGTTCGGGGGGAGTTGTGAAGCAAGAGACTGGCACCTTCGGACAGCCACTGCGCCCGTTCTAGGCCTCCAAATACAGTTTTGTTGGTTTCTCACATGTTCTCAGATGCCATAGAACACATCCAGGCACTTTTTTCCGAAATTGAAAATTTTAAGTTTTCAGGTAAATTTTCATAGGGCCGGTATCGGGGGGAGTTGTGAAGCAAGAGACTGGCACCTTCGGACAGCCACTGCGCCCGTTCTAGGCCTCCAAATACAGTTTTGTTGGTTTCTCACATGTTCTCAGATGCCATAGAACACATCCAGGCACTTTTTTCCGAAATTGAAAATTTTAAGTTTTCAGGTAAATTTTCATAGGGCCGGTATCGGGGAGAGTTGTGAAGCAAGAGACTGGCACCTTCGGACAGCCACTGCGCCCGTTCTAGGCCTCCAAATACAGTTTTGTTGGTTTCTCACATGTTCTCAGATGCCATAGAACACATCCAGGCACTTTTTTCCGAAATTGAAAATTTTAAGTTTCCAGGTCAATTTTCATAGGGCCGGTATCGGCCGTTCGGGGGGAGTTGTGAAGCAAGAGACTGGCACCTTCGGACAGCCACTGCGCCCGTTCTAGGCCTCCAAATACAGTTTTGTTGGTTTCTCACGTGTTCTCAGATGCCATAGAACACATCCAGGCACTTTTTTCCGAAATTGAAAATTTTAAGTTTTCAGGTAAATTTTCATAGGGCCGGTATCGGGGGGAGTTGTGAAGCAAGAGACTGGCACCTTCGGACAGCCACTGCGCCCGTTCTAGGCCTCCAAATACAGTTTTGTTGGTTTCTCACATGTTCTCAGATGCCATAGAACACATCCAGGCACTTTTTTCCGAAATTGAAAATTTTAAGTTTTCAGGTAAATTTTCATAGGGCCGGTATCGGCCGTTCGGGGGGAGTTGTGAAGCAAGAGACTGGCACCTTCGGACAGCCACTGCGCCCGTTCTAGGCCTCCAAATACAGTTTTGTTGGTTTCTCACATGTTCTCAGATGCCATAGAACACATCCAGGCACTTTTTTCCGAAATTGAAAATTTTAAGTTTTCAGGTAAATTTTCATAGGGCCGGTATCGGCCGTTCGGGGGGAGTTGTGAAGCAAGAGACTGGCACCTTCGGACAGCCACTGCGCCCGTTCTAGGCCTCCAAATACAGTTTTGTTGGTTTCTCACGTGTTCTCAGATGCCATAGAACACATCCAGGCACTTTTTTCCGAAATTGAAAATTTTAAGTTTTCAGGTAAATTTTCATAGGGCCGGTATCGGGGAGAGTTGTGAAGCAAGAGACTGGCACCTTCGGACAGCCACTGCGCCCGTTCTAGGCCTCCAAATACAGTTTTGTTGGTTTCTCACATGTTCTCAGATGCCATAGAACACATCCAGGCACTTTTTTCCGAAATTGAAAATTTTAAGTTTTCAGGTAAATTTTCATAGGGCCGGTATCGGGGAGAGTTGTGAAGCAAGAGACTGGCACCTTCGGACAGCCACTGCGCCCGTTCTAGGCCTCCAAATACAGTTTTGTTGGTTTCTCACGTGTTCTCAGATGCCATAGAACACATCCAGGCACTTTTTTCCGAAATTGAAAATTTTAAGTTTTCAGGTAAATTTTCCTATCGGGGAGAGTTGTGAAGCAAGAGACTGGCACCTTCGGACAGCCACTGCGCCCGTTCTAGGCCTCCAAATACAGTTTTGTTGGTTTCTCACGTGTTCTCAGATGCCATAGAACACATCCAGGCACTTTTTTCCGAAATTGAAAATTTTAAGTTTTCAGGTAAATTTTCATAGGGCCGGTATCGGCCGTTCGGGGGGAGTTGTGAAGCAAGAGACTGGCACCTTCGGACAGCCACTGCGCCCGTTCTAGGCCTCCAAATACAGTTTTGTTGGTTTCTCACGTGTTCTCAGATGCCATAGAACACATCCAGGCACTTTTTTCCGAAATTGAAAATTTTAAGTTTTCAGGTAAATTTTCATAGGGCCGGTATCGGGGAGAGTTGTGAAGCAAGAGACTGGCACCTTCGGACAGCCACTGCGCCCGTTCTAGGCCTCCAAATACAGTTTTGTTGGTTTCTCACGTGTTCTCAGATGCCATAGAACACATCCAGGCACTTTTTTCCGAAATTGAAAATTTTAAGTTTTCAGGTAAATTTTCATAGGGCCGGTATCGGCCGTTCGGGGGGAGTTGTGAAGCAAGAGACTGGCACCTTCGGACAGCCACTGCGCCCGTTCTAGGCCTCCAAATACAGTTTTGTTGGTTTCTCACATGTTCTCAGATGCCATAGAACACATCCAGGCACTTTTTTCCGAAATTGAAAATTTTAAGTTTTCAGGTAAATTTTCATAGGGCCGGTATCGGGGAGAGTTGTGAAGCAAGAGACTGGCACCTTCGGACAGCCACTGCGCCCGTTCTAGGCCTCCAAATACAGTTTTGTTGGTTTCTCACGTGTTCTCAGATGCCATAGAACACATCCAGGCACTTTTTTCCGAAATTGAAAATTTTAAGTTTTCAGGTAAATTTTCATAGGGCCGGTATCGGGGAGAGTTGTGAAGCAAGAGACTGGCACCTTCGGACAGCCACTGCGCCCGTTCCAGGCCTCCAAATACAGTTTTGTTGGTTTCTCAGGTGTTCTCAGATGCCATAGAACACATCCAGGCACTTTTTTCCGAAATTGAAAATTTTAAGTTTTCAGGTAAATTTTCATAGGGCCGGTATCGGCCGTTCGGGGAGAGTTGTGAAGCAAGAGACTGGCACCTTCGGACAGCCACTGCGCCCGTTCTAGGCCTCCAAATACAGTTTTGTTGGTTTCTCACGTGTTCTCAGATGCCATAGAACACATCCAGGCACTTTTTTCCGAAATTGAAAATTTTAAGTTTTCAGGTCAATTTTCATAGGGCCGGTATCGGGGAGAGTTGTGAAGCAAGAGACTGGCACCTTCGGACAGCCACTGCGCCCGTTCTAGGCCTCCAAATACAGTTTTGTTGGTTTCTCACGTGTTCTCAGATGCCATAGAACACATCCAGGCACTTTTTTCCGAAATTGAAAATTTTAAGTTTTCAGGTCAATTTTCATAGGGCCGGTATCGGCCGTTCGGGGGGAGTTGTGAAGCAAGAGACTGGCACCTTCGGACAGCCACTGCGCCCGTTCTAGGCCTCCAAATACAGTTTTGTTGGTTTCTCACATGTTCTCAGATGCCATAGAACACATCCAGGCACTTTTTTCCGAAATTGAAAATTTTAAGTTTTCAGGTAAATTTTCATAGGGCCGGTATCGGGGAGAGTTGTGAAGCAAGAGACTGGCACCTTCGGACAGCCACTGCGCCCGTTCTAGGCCTCCAAATACAGTTTTGTTGGTTTCTCACATGTTCTCAGATGCCATAGAACACATCCAGGCACTTTTTTCCGAAATTGAAAATTTTAAGTTTTCAGGTAAATTTTCATAGGGCCGGTATCGGGGAGAGTTGTGAAGCAAGAGACTGGCACCTTCGGACAGCCACTGCGCCCGTTCTAGGCCTCCAAATACAGTTTTGTTGGTTTCTCACGTGTTCTCAGATGCCATAGAACACATCCAGGCACTTTTTTCCGAAATTGAAAATTTTAAGTTTTCAGGTAAATTTTCATAGGGCCGGTATCGGGGAGAGTTGTGAAGCAAGAGACTGGCACCTTCGGACAGCCACTGCGCCCGTTCTAGGCCTCCAAATACAGTTTTGTTGCTTTCTCACATGTTCTCAGATGCCATAGAACACATCCAGGCACTTTTTTCCGAAATTGAAAATTTTAAGTTTTCAGGTAAATTTTCATAGGGCCGGTATCGGGGAGAGTTGTGAAGCAAGAGACTGGCACCTTCGGACAGCCACTGCGCCCGTTCTAGGCCTCCAAATACAGTTTTGTTGGTTTCTCACATGTTCTCAGATGCCATAGAACACATCCAGGCACTTTTTTCCGAAATTGAAAATTTTAAGTTTTCAGGTAAATTTTCATTGGGCCGGTATCGGGGAGAGTTGTGAAGCAAGAGACTGGCACCTTCGGACAGCCACTGCGCCCGTTCTAGGCCTCCAAATACAGTTTTGTTGGTTTCTCACGTGTTCTCAGATGCCATAGAACACATCCAGGCACTTTTTTCCGAAATTGAAAATTTTAAGTTTTCAGGTAAATTTTCATAGGGCCGGTATCGGGGGGAGTTGTGAAGCAAGAGACTGGCACCTTCGGACAGCCACTGCGCCCGTTCTAGGCCTCCAAATACAGTTTTGTTGGTTTCTCACGTGTTCTCAGATGCCATAGAACACATCCAGGCACTTTTTTCCGAAATTGAAAATTTTAAGTTTTCAGGTAAATTTTCATAGGGCCGGTATCGGGGAGAGTTGTGAAGCAAGAGACTGGCACCTTCGGACAGCCACTGCGCCCGTTCTAGGCCTCCAAATACAGTTTTGTTGGTTTCTCACGTGTTCTCAGATGCCATAGAACACATCCAGGCACTTTTTTCCGAAATTGAAAATTTTAGGTTTTCAGGTAAATTTTCATAGGGCCGGTATCGGGGAGAGTTGTGAAGCAAGAGACTGGCACCTTCGGACAGCCACTGCGCCCGTTCTAGGCCTCCAAATACAGTTTTGTTGGTTTCTCACGTGTTCTCAGATGCCATAGAACACATCCAGGCACTTTTTTCCGAAATTGGAAATTTTAAGTTTTCAGGTCAATTTTCATAGGGCCGGTATCGGCCGTTCGGGGAGAGTTGTGAAGCAAGAGACTGGCACCTTCGGACAGCCACTGCGCCCGTTCTAGGCCTCCAAATACAGTTTTGTTGGTTTCTCACATGTTCTCAGATGCCATAGAACACATCCAGGCACTTTTTTCCGAAATTGAAAATTTTAAGTTTTCAGGTAAATTTTCATAGGGCCGGTATCGGCCGTTCGGGGGGAGTTGTGAAGCAAGAGACTGGCACCTTCGGACAGCCACTGCGCCCGTTCTAGGCCTCCAAATACAGTTTTGTTGGTTTCTCACATGTTCTCAGATGCCATAGAACACATCCAGGCACTTTTTTCCGAAATTGAAAATTTTAAGTTTTCACGTAAATTTTCATAGGGCCGGTATCGGGGAGAGTTGTGAAGCAAGAGACTGGCACCTTCGGACAGCCACTGCGCCCGTTCTAGGCCTCCAAATACAGTTTTGTTGGTTTCTCACGTGTTCTCAGATGCCATAGAACACATCCAGGCACTTTTTTCCGAAATTGCAAATTTTAAGTTTTCAGGTCAATTTTCATAGGGCCGGTATCGGGGAGAGTTGTGAAGCAAGAGACTGGCACCTTCGGACAGCCACTGCGCCCGTTTTAGGCCTCCAAATACAGTTTTGTTGGTTTCTCACATGTTCTCAGATGCCATAGAACACATCCAGGCACTTTTTTCCGAAATTGAAAATTTTAAGTTTTCAGGTAAATTTTCATAGGGCCGGTATCGGGGAGAGTTGTGAAGCAAGAGACTGGCACCTTCGGACAGCCACTGCGCCCGTTCTAGGCCTCCAAATACAGTTTTGTTGGTTTCTCACATGTTCTCAGATGCCATAGAACACATCCAGGCACTTTTTTCCGAAATTGAAAATTTTAAGTTTTCAGGTAAATTTTCATAGGGCCGGTATCGGCCGTTCGGGGGGAGTTGTGAAGCAAGAGACTGGCACCTTCGGACAGCCACTGCGCCCGTTCTAGGCCTCCAAATACAGTTTTGTTGGTTTCTCACATGTTCTCAGATGCCATAGAACACATCCAGGCACTTTTTTCCGAAATTGAAAATTTTAAGTTTTCAGGTAAATTTTCATAGGGCCGGTATCGGGGAGAGTTGTGAAGCAAGAGACTGGCACCTTCGGACAGCCACTGCGCCCGTTCTAGGCCTCCAAATACAGTTTTGTTGGTTTCTCACATGTTCTCAGATGCCATAGAACACATCCAGGCACTTTTTTCCGAAATTTAAAATTTTAAGTTTTCAGGTCAATTTTCATAGGGCCGGTATCGGGGAGAGTTGTGAAGCAAGAGACTGGCACCTTCGGACAGCCACTGCGCCCGTTCTAGGCCTCCAAATACAGTTTTGTTGGTTTCTCACATGTTCTCAGATGCCATAGAACACATCCAGGCACTTTTTTCCGAAATTGAAAATTTTAAGTTTTCAGGTCAATTTTCATAGGGCCGGTATCGGCCGTTCGGGGGGAGTTGTGAAGCAAGAGACTGGCACCTTCGGACAGCCACTGCGCCCGTTCTAGGCCTCCAAATACAGTTTTGTTGGTTTCTCACATGTTCTCAGATGCCATAGAACACATCCAGGCACTTTTTTCCGAAATTGAAAATTTTAAGTTTTCAGTTAAATTTTCATAGGGCCGGTATCGGGGGGAGTTGTGAAGCAAGAGACTGGCACCTTCGGACAGCCACTGCGCCCGTTCTAGGCCTCCAAATACAGTTTTGTTGGTTTCTCACGTGTTCTCAGATGCCATAGAACACATCCAGGCACTTTTTTCCGAAATTGAAAATTTTAAGTTTTCAGGTCAATTTTCATAGGGCCGGTATCGGGGAGAGTTGTGGAGCAAGAGACTGGCACCTTCGGACAGCCACTGCGCCCGTTCTAGGCCTCCAAATACAGTTTTGTTGGTTTCTCACGTGTTCTCAGATGCCATAGAACACATCCAGGCACTTTTTTCCGAAATTGAAAATTTTAAGTTTTCAGGTCAATTTTCATAGGGCCGGTATCGGCCGTTCGGGGGGAGTTGTGAAGCAAGAGACTGGCACCTTCGGACAGCCACTGCGCCCGTTCTAGGCCTCCAAATACAGTTTTGTTGGTTTCTCACGTGTTCTCAGATGCCATAGAACACATCCAGGCACTTTTTTCCGAAATTGAAAATTTTAAGTTTTCACGTAAATTTTCATAGGGCCGGTATCGGGGAGAGTTGTGAAGCAAGAGACTGGCACCTTCGGACAGCCACTGCGCCCGTTCTAGGCCTCCAAATACAGTTTTGTTGGTTTCTCACGTGTTCTCAGATGCCATAGAACACATCCAGGCACCTTTTTTCCGAAATTGAAAATTTTAAGTTTTCAGGTCAATTTTCATAGGGCCGGTATCGGGGAGAGTTGTGAAGCAAGAGACTGGCACCTTCGGACAGCCACTGCGCCCGTTCTAGGCCTCCAAATACAGTTTTGTTGGTTTCTCACGTGTTCTCAGATGCCATAGAACACATCCAGGCACTTTTTTCCGAAATTGAAAATTTTAAGTTTTCAGGTCAATTTTCATAGGGCCGGTATCGGCCGTTCGGGGGGAGTTGTGAAGCAAGAGACTGGCACCTTCGGACAGCCACTGCGCTCGTTCTAGGCCTCCAAATACAGTTTTGTTGGTTTCTCACGTGTTCTCAGATGCCATAGAACACATCCAGGCACTTTTTTCCGAAATTGAAAATTTTAAGTTTTCAGGTCAATTTTCATAGGGCCGGTATCGGCCGTTCGGGGGGAGTTGTGAAGCAAGAGACTGGCACCTTCGGACAGCCACTGCGCCCGTTCTAGGCCTCCAAATACAGTTTTGTTGGTTTCTCACGTGTTCTCAGATGCCATAGAACACATCCAGGCACTTTTTTCCGAAATTGAAAATTTAAAGTTTTCAGGTAAATTTTCATAGGGCCGGTATCGGGGAGAGTTGTGAAGCAAGAAACTGGCACCTTCGGACAGCCACTGCGCCCGTTCTAGGCCTCCAAATACAGTTTTGTTGGGTTCTCACGTGTTCTCAGATGCCATAGAACACATCCAGGCACTTTTTTCCGAAATTGAAAATTTTAAGTTTTCAGGTAAATTTTCATAGGGCCGGTATCGGGGAGAGTTGTGAAGCAAGAGACTGGCACCTTCGGACAGCCACTGCGCCCGTTCTAGGCCTCCAAATACAGTTTTGTTGGTTTCTCACGTGTTCTCAGATGCCATAGAACACATCCAGGCACTTTTTTCCGAAATTGAAAATTTTAAGTTTTCAGGTAAATTTTCATAGGGCCGGTATCGGGGAGAGTTGTGAAGCAAGAGACTGGCACCTTCGGACAGCCACTGCGCCCGTTCTAGGCCTCCAAATACAGTTTTGTTGGTTTCTCACATGTTCTCAGATGCCATAGAACACATCCAGGCACTTTTTTCCGAAATTGAAAATTTTAAGTTTTCAGGTAAATTTTCATAGGGCCGGTATCGGCCGTTCGGGGGGAGTTGTGAAGCAAGAGACTGGCACCTTCGGACAGCCACTGCGCCCGTTCTAGGCCTCCAAATACAGTTTTGTTGGTTTCTCACGTGTTCTCAGATGCCATAGAACACATCCAGGCACTTTTTTCCGAAATTGAAAATTTTAAGTTTTCAGGTAAATTTTCATAGGGCCGGTATCGGGGAGAGTTGTGAAGCAAGAGACTGGCACCTTCGGACAGCCACTGTGCCCGTTCTAGGCCTCCAAATACAGTTTTGTTGGTTTCTCACGTGTTCTCAGATGCCATAGAACACATCCAGGCACTTTTTTCCGAAATTGAAAATTTTAAGTTTTCAGGTCAATTTTCATAGGGCCGGTATCGGGGAGAGTTGTGAAGCAAGAGACTGGCACCTTCGGACAGCCACTGCGCCCGTTCTAGGCCTCCAAATACAGTTTTGTTGGTTTCTCACATGTTCTCAGATGCCATAGAACACATCCAGGCACTTTTTTCCGAAATTTAAAATTTTAAGTTTTCAGGTCAATTTTCATAGGGCCGGTATCGAGGAGAGTTGTGAAGCAAGAGACTGGCACCTTCGGACAGCCACTGCGCCCGTTCTAGGCCTCCAAATACAGTTTTGTTGGTTTCTCACGTGTTCTCAGATGCCATAGAACACATCCAGGCACTTTTTTCCGAAATTGAAAATTTTAAGTTTTCAGGTAAATTTTCATAGGGCCGGTATCGGGGAGAGTTGTGAAGCAAGAGACTGGCACCTTCGGACAGCCACTGCGCCCGTTCTAGGCCTCCAAATACAGTTTTGTTGGTTTCTCACATGTTCTCAGATGCCATAGAACACATCCAGGCACTTTTTTCCGAAATTGAAAATTTTAAGTTTTCAGGTAAATTTTCATAGGGCCGGTATCGGGGGGAGTTGTGAAGCAAGAGACTGGCACCTTCGGACAGCCACTGCGCCCGTTCTAGGCCTCCAAATACAGTTTTGTTGGTTTCTCACGTGTTCTCAGATGCCATAGAACACATCCAGGAACTTTTTTCCGAAATTGAAAATTTTAAGTTTTCAGGTCAATTTTCATAGGGCCGGTATCGGGGAGAGTTGTGAAGCAAGAGACTGGCACCTTCGGACAGCCACTGCGCCCGTTCTAGGCCTCCAAATACAGTTTTGTTGGTTTCTCACGTGTTCTCAGATGCCATAGAACACATCCAGGCACTTTTTTCCGAAATTGAAAAGTTTAAGTTTTCAGGTAAATTTTCATAGGGCCGGTATCGGGGAGAGTTGTGAAGCAAGAGACTGGCACCTTCGGACAGCCACTGCGCCCGTTCTAGGCCTCCAAATACAGTTTTGTTGGTTTCTCACGTGTTCTCAGATGCCATAGAATACATCCAGGGACTTTTTTCCGAAATTGAAAATTTTAAGTTTTCAGGTAAATTTTCATAGGGCCGGTATCGGGGAGAGTTGTGAAGCAAGAGACTGGCACCTTCGGACAGCCACTGCGCCCGTTCTAGGCCTCCAAATACAGTTTTGTTGGTTTCTCACATGTTCTCAGATGCCATAGAACACATCCAGGCACTTTTTTCCGAAATTGAAAATTTTAAGTTTTCAGGTAAATTTTCATAGGGCCGGTATCGGGGAGAGTTGTGAAGCAAGAGACTGGCACCTTCGGACAGCCACTGCGCCCGTTCTAGGCCTCCAAATACAGTTTTGTTGGTTTCTCACGTGTTCTCAGATGCCATAGAACACATCCAGGCACTTTTTTCCGAAATTGAAAATTTTAAGTTTTCAGGTCAATTTTCATAGGGCCGGTATCGGCCGTTCGGGGGGAGTTGTGAAGCAAGAGACTGGCACCTTCGGACAGCCACTGCGCCCGTTCTAGGCCTCCAAATACAGTTTTGTTGGTTTCTCACATGTTCTCAGATGCCATAGAACACATCCAGGCACTTTTTTCCGAAATTGAAAATTTTAAGTTTTCAGGTCAATTTCCATAGGGCCGGTATCGGGGAGAGTTGTGAAGCAAGAGACTGGCACCTCCGGACAGCCACTGCGCCCGTTCTAGGCCTCCAAATACAGTTTTGTTGGTTTCTCACGTGTTCTCAGATGCCATAGAACACATCCAGGCACTTTTTTCCGAAATTGAAAATTTTAACTTCTCAGGTCAATTTTCATAGGGCCGGTATCGGGGAGAGTTGTGAAGCAAGAGACTGGCACCTTCGGACAGCCACTGCGCCCGTTCTAGGCCTCCAAATACAGTTTTGTTGGTTTCTCACATGTTCTCAGATGCCATAGAACACATCCAGGCACTTTTTTCCGAAATTGAAAATTTTAAGTTTTCAGGTCAATTTTCATAGGGCCGGTATCGGGGAGAGTTGTGAAGCAAGAGACTGGCACCTTCGGACAGCCACTGCGCCCGTTCTAGGCCTCCAAATACAGTTTTGTTGGTTTCTCACGTGTTCTCAGATGCCATAGAACACATCCAGGCACTTTTTTCCGAAATTGAAAATTTTAAGTTTTCAGGTAAATTTTCATAGGGCCGGTATCGGGGGGAGTTGTGAAGCAAGAGACTGGCACCTTCGGACAGCCACTGCGCCCGTTCTAGGCCTCCAAATACAGTTTTGTTGGTTTCTCACGTGTTCTCAGATGCCATAGAACACATCCAGGCACTTTTTTCCGAAATTGAAAATTTTAAGTTTTCAGGTCAATTTTCATAGGGCCGGTATCGGCCGTTCGGGGGGAGTTGTGAAGCAAGAGACTGGCACCTTCGGACAGCCACTGCGCCCGTTCTAGGCCTCCAAATACAGTTTTGTTGGTTTCTCACGTGTTCTCAGATGCCATAGAACACATCCAGGCACTTTTTTCCGAAATTGAAAATTTTAAGTTTTCAGGTCAATTTTCATAGGGCCGGTATCGGGGGGAGTTGTGAAGCAAGAGACTGGCACCTTCGGACAGCCACTGCGCCCGTTCTAGGCCTCCAAATACAGTTTTGTTGGTTTCTCACGTGTTCTCAGATGCCATAGAACACATCCAGGCACTTTTTTCCGAAATTGAAAATTTTAAGTTTTCAGGTCAATTTTCATAGGGCCGGTATCGGGGAGAGTTGTGAAGCAAGAGACTGGCACCTTCGGACAGCCACTGCGCCCGTTCTAGGCCTCCAAATACAGTTTTGTTGGTTTCTCACGTGTTCTCAGATGCCATAGAACACATCCAGGCACTTTTTTCCGAAATTGAAAATTTTAAGTTTTCAGGTCAATTTTCATAGGGCCGGTATCGGCCGTTCGGGGGGAGTTGTGAAGCAAGAGACTGGCACCTTCGGACAGCCACTGCGCCCGTTCTAGGCCTCCAAATACAGTTTTGTTGGTTTCTCACATGTTCTCAGATGCCATAGAACACATCCAGGCACTTTTTTCCGAAATTGAAAATTTTAAGTTTTCAGGTCAATTTTCAAAGGGCCGGTATCGGCCGTTCGGGGGGAGTTGTGAAGCAAGAGACTGGCACCTTCGGACAGCCACTGCGCCCGTTCTAGGCCTCCAAATACAGTTTTGTTGGTTTCTCACATGTTCTCAGATGCCATAGAACACATCCAGGCACTTTTTTCCGAAATTGAAAATTTTAAGTTTTCAGGTCAATTTTTATAGGGCCGGTATCGGCCGTTCGGGGGGAGTTGTGAAGCAAGAGACTGGCACCTTCGGACAGCCACTGCGCCCGTTCTAGGCCTCCAAATACAGTTTTGTTGGTTTCTCACGTGTTCTCAGATGCCATAGAACACATCCAGGCACTTTTTTCCGAAATTGAAAATTTTAAGTTTTCAGGTAAATTTTCATAGGGCCGGTATCGGGGGGAGTTGTGAAGCAAGAGACTGGCACCTTCGGACAGCCACTGCGCCCGTTCTAGGCCTCCAAATACAGTTTTGTTGGTTTCTCACATGTTCTCAGATGCCATAGAACACATCCAGGCACTTTTTTCCGAAATTGAAAATTTTAAGTTTTCAGGTAAATTTTCATAGGGCCGGTATCGGGGAGAGTTGTGAAGCAAGAGACTGGCACCTTCGGACAGCCACTGCGCCCGTTCTAGGCCTCCAAATACAGTTTTGTTGGTTTCTCACATGTTCTCAGATGCCATAGAACACATCCAGGCACTTTTTTTCCGAAATTGAAAATTTTAAGTTTTCAGGTCAATTTTCATAGGGCCGGTATCGGCCGTTCGGGGGGAGTTGTGAAGCAAGAGACTGGCACCTTCGGACAGCCACTGCGCCCGTTCTAGGCCTCCAAATACAGTTTTATTGGTTTCTCACATATTCTCAGATGCCATAGAACACATCCAGGCACTTTTTTCCGAAATTGAAAATTTTAAGTTTTCAGGTCAATTTTCATAGGGCCGGTATCGGCCGTTCGGGGGGAGTTGTGAAGCAAGAGACTGGCACCTTCGGACAGCCACTGCGCCCGTTCTAGGCCTCCAAATACAGTTTTGTTGGTTTCTCACGTGTTCTCAGATGCCATAGAACACATCCAGGCACTTTTTTCCGAAATTGAAAATTTTAAGTTTTCAGGTAAATTTTCATAGGGCCGGTATCGGGGAGAGTTGTGAAGCAAGAGACTGGCACCTTCGGACAGCCACTGCGCCCGTTCTAGGCCTCCAAATACAGTTTTGTTGGTTTCTCACATGTTCTCAGATGCCATAGAACACATCCAGGCACTTTTTTCCGAAATTGAAAATTTTAAGTTTTCAGGTCAATTTTCATAGGGCCGGTATCGGGGAGAGTTGTGAAGCAAGAGACTGGCACCTTCGGACAGCCACTGCGCCCGTTCTAGGCCTCCAAATACAGTTTTGTTGGTTTCTCACATGTTCTCAGATGCCATAGAACACATCCAGGCACTTTTTTCCGAAATTGAAAATTTTAAGTTTTCAGGACAATTTTCATAGGGCCGGTATCGGCCGTTCGGGGGGAGTTGTGAAGCAAGAGACTGGCACCTTCGGACAGCCACTGCGCCCGTTCTAGGCGTCCAAATACAGTTTTGTTGGTTTCTCACATGTTCTCAGATGCCATAGAACACATCCAGGCACTTTTTTCCGAAATTGAAAATTTTAAGTTTTCAGGTCAATTTTCATAGGGCCGGTATCGGCCGTTCGGGGGGAGTTGTGAAGCAAGAGACTGGCACCTTCGGATAGCCACTGCGCCCGTTCTAGGCCTCCAAATACAGTTTTGTTGGTTTCTCACATGTTCTCAGATGCCATAGAACACATCCAGGCACTTTTTTCCGAAATTGAAAATTTTAAGTTTTCAGGTCAATTTTCATAGGGCCGGTATCGGCCGTTCGGGGGGAGTTGTGAAGCAAGAGACTGGCACCTTCGGACAGCCACTGCGCCCGTTCTAGGCCTCCAAATACAGTTTTGTTGGTTTCTCACGTGTTCTCAGATGCCATAGAACACATCCAGGCACTTTTTTCCGAAATTGAAAATTTTAAGTTTTCAGGTCAATTTTCATAGGGCCGGTATCGGGGAGAGTTGTGAAGCAAGAGACTGGCACCTTCGGACAGCCACTGCGCCCGTTCTAGGCCTCCAAATACAGTTTTGTTGGTTTCTCACGTGTTCTCAGATGCCATAGAACACATCCAGGCACTTTTTTCCGAAATTGAAAATTTTAAGTTTTCAGGTCAATTTTCATAGGGCCGGTATCGGGGAGAGTTGTGAAGCAAGAGACTGGCACCTTCGGACAGCCACTGCGCCCGTTCTAGGCCTCCAAATACAGTTTTGTTGGTTTCTCACGTGTTCTCAGATGCCATAGAACACATCCAGGCACTTTTTTCCGAAATTGAAAATTTTAAGTTTTCAGGTCAATTTTCATAGGGCCGGTATCGGCCGTTCGGGGGGAGTTGTGAAGCAAGAGACTGGCACCTTCGGACAGCCACTGCGCCCGTTCTAGGCCTCCAAATACAGTTTTGTTGGTTTCTCACGTGTTCTCAGATGCCATAGAACACATCCAGGCACTTTTTTCCGAAATTGAAAATTTTAAGTTTTCAGGTAAATTTTCATAGGGCCGGTATCGGGGAGAGTTGTGAAGCAAGAGACTGGCACCTTCGGACAGCCACTGCGCCCGTTCTAGGCCTCCAAATACAGTTTTGTTGGTTTCTCACATGTTCTCAGATGCCATAGAACACATCCAGGCACTTTTTTCCGAAATTGAAAATTTTAAGTTTTCAGGTAAATTTTCATAGGGCCGGTATCGGGGAGAGTTGTGAAGCAAGAGACTGGCACCTTCGGACAGCCACTGCGCCCGTTCTAGGCCTCCAAATACAGTTTTGTTGGTTTCTCACATGTTCTCAGATGCCATAGAACACATCCAGGCACTTTTTTCCGAAATTGAAAATTTTAAGTTTTCAGGTAAATTTTCATAGGGCCGGTATCGGGGAGAGTTGTGAAGCAAGAGACTGGCACCTTCGGACAGCCACTGCGCCCGTTCTAGGCCTCCAAATACAGTTTTGTTGGTTTCTCACATGTTCTCAGATGCCATAGAACACATCCAGGCACTTTTTTCCGAAATTGAAAATTTTTAGTTTTCAGGTCAATTTTCATAGGGCCGGTATCGGGGGGAGTTGTGAAGCAAGAGACTGGCACCTTCGGACAGCCACTGCGCCCGTTCTAGGCCTCCAAATACAGTTTTGTTGGTTTCTCACGTGTTCTCAGATGCCATAGAACACATCCAGGCACTTTTTTCCGAAATTGAAAATTTTAAGTTTTCAGGTCAATTTTCATAGGGCCGGTATCGGGGAGAGTTGTGAAGCAAGAGACTGGCACCTTCGGATAGCCACTGCGCCCGTTCTAGGCCTCCAAATACAGTTTTGTTGGTTTCTCACATGTTCTCAGATGCCATAGAACACATCCAGGCACTTTTTTCCGAAATTGAAAATTTTAAGTTTTCAGGTAAATTTTCATAGGGCCGGTATCGGGGGGAGTTGTGAAGCAAGAGACTGGCACCTTCGGACAGCCACTGCGCCCGTTCTAGGCCTCCAAATACAGTTTTGTTGGTTTCTCACGTGTTCTCAGATGCCATAGAACACATCCAGGCACTTTTTTCCGAAATTGAAAATTTTAAGTTTTCAGGTCAATTTTCATAGGGCCGGTATCGGGGAGAGTTGTGAAGCAAGAGACTGGCACCTTCGGACAGCCACTGCGCCCGTTCTAGGCCTCCAAATACAGTTTTGTTGGTTTCTCACGTGTTCTCAGATGCCATAGAACACATCCAGGCACTTTTTTCCGAAATTGAAAATTTTAAGTTTTCAGGTCAATTTTCATAGGGCCGGTATCGGGGAGAGTTGTGAAGCAAGAGACTGGCACCTTCGGACAGCCACTGCGCCCGTTCTAGGCCTCCAAATACAGTTTTGTTGGTTTCTCACATGTTCTCAGATGCCATAGAACACATCCAGGCACTTTTTTCCGAAATTGAAAATTTTAAGTTTTCAGGTCAATTTTCATAGGGCCGGTATCGGGGAGAGTTGTGAAGCAAGAGACTGGCACCTTCGGACAGCCACTGCGCCCGTTCTAGGCCTCCAAATACAGTTTTGTTGGTTTCTCACGTGTTCTCAGATGCCATAGAACACATCCAGGCACTTTTTTCCGAAATTGAAAATTTTAAGTTTTCAGGTCAATTTTCATAGGGCCGGTGTCGGGGAGAGTTATGAAGCAAGAGACTGGCACCTTCGGACAGCCACTGCGCCCGTTCTAGGCCTCCAAATACAGTTTTGTTGGTTTCTCACGTGTTCTCAGATGCCATAGAACACATCCAGGCACTTTTTTCCGAAATTGAAAATTTTAAGTTTTCAGGTAAATTTTCATAGGGCCGGTATCGGGGAGAGTTGTGAAGCAAGAGACTGGCACCTTCGGACAGCCACTGCGCCCGTTCTAGGCCTCCAAATACAGTTTTGTTGGTTTCTCACATGTTCTCAGATGCCATAGAACACATCCAGGCACTTTTTTCCGAAATTGAAAATTTTAAGTTTTCAGGTAAATTTTCATAGGGCCGGTATCGGGGAGAGTTGTGAAGCAAGAGACTGGCACCTTCGGACAGCCACTGCGCCCGTTCTAGGCCTCCAAATACAGTTTTGTTGGTTTCTCACATGTTCTCAGATGCCATAGAACACATCCAGGCACTTTTTTCCGAAATTGAAAATTTTAAGTTTTCAGGTAAATTTTCATAGGGCCGGTATCGGGGAGAGTTGTGAAGCAAGAGACTGGCACCTTCGGACAGCCACTGCGCCCGTTCTAGGCCTCCAAATACAGTTTTGTTGGTTTCTCACATGTTCTCAGATGCCATAGAACACATCCAGGCACTTTTTTCCGAAATTGAAAATTTTAAGTTTTCAGGTAAATTTTCATAGGGCCGGTATCGGGGAGAGTTGTGAAGCAAGAGACTGGCACCTTCGGACAGCCACTGCGCCCGTTCTAGGCCTCCAAATACAGTTTTGTTGGTTTCTCACATGTTCTCAGATGCCATAGAACACATCCAGGCACTTTTTTCCGAAATTGAAAATTTTTAGTTTTCAGGTCAATTTTCATAGGGCCGGTATCGGGGAGAGTTGTGAAGCAAGAGACTGGCACCTTCGGACAGCCACTGCGCCCGTTCTAGGCCTCCAAATACAGTTTTGTTGGTTTCTCACGTGTTCTCAGATGCCATAGAACACATCCAGGCACTTTTTTCCGAAATTGAAAATTTTAAGTTTTCAGGTCAATTTTCATAGGGCCGGTATCGGGGAGAGTTGTGAAGCAAGAGACTGGCACCTTCGGACAGCCACTGCGCCCGTTCTAGGCCTCCAAATACAGTTTTGTTGGTTTCTCACGTGTTCTCAGATGCCATAGAACACATCCAGGCACTTTTTTCCGAAATTGAAAATTTTAAGTTTTCAGGTAAATTTTCATAGGGCCGGTATCGGGGAGAGTTGTGAAGCAAGAGACTGGCACCTTCGGACAGCCACTGCGCCCGTTCTAGGCCTCCAAATACAGTTTTGTTGATTTCTCACGTGTTCTCAGATGCCATAGAACACATCCAGGCACTTTTTTCCGAAATTGAAAATTTTAAGTTTTCAGGTAAATTTTCATAGGGCCGGTATCGGGGAGAGTTGTGAAGCAAGAGACTGGCACCTTCGGACAGCCACTGCGCCCGTTCTAGGCCTCCAAATACAGTTTTGTTGGTTTCTCACATGTTCTCAGATGCCATAGAACACATCCAGGCACTTTTTTCCGAAATTGAAAATTTTAAGTTTTCAGGTAAATTTTCATAGGGCCGGTATCGGGGAGAGTTGTGAAGCAAGAGACTGGCACCTTCGGACAGCCACTGCGCCCGTTCTAGGCCTCCAAATACAGTTTTGTTGGTTTCTCACGTGTTCTCAGATGCCATAGAACACATCCAGGCACTTTTTTCCGAAATTGAAAATTTTAAGTTTTCAGGTCAATTTTCATAGGGCCGGTATCGGCCGTTCGGGGGGAGTTGTGAAGCAAGAGACTGGCACCTTCGGACAGCCACTGCGCCCGTTCTAGGCCTCCAAATACAGTTTTGTTGGTTTCTCACATGTTCTCAGATGCCATAGAACACATCCAGGCACTTTTTTCCGAAATTGAAAATTTTAAGTTTTCAGGTAAATTTTCATAGGGCCGGTATCGGGGAGAGTTGTGAAGCAAGAGACTGGCACCTTCGGACAGCCACTGCGCCCGTTCTAGGCCTCCAAATACAGTTTTGTTGGTTTCTCACATGTTCTCAGATGCCATAGAACACATCCAGGCACTTTTTTCCGAAATTGAAAATTTTAAGTTTTCAGGTAAATTTTCATAGGGCCGGTATCGGGGAGAGTTGTGAAGCAAGAGACTGGCACCTTCGGACAGCCACTGCGCCCGTTCTAGGCCTCCAAATACAGTTTTGTTGGTTTCTCACATGTTCTCAGATGCCATAGAACACATCCAGGCACTTTTTTCCGAAATTGAAAATTTTAAGTTTTCAGGTCAATTTTCATAGGGCCGGTATCGGGGAGAGTTGTGAAGCAAGAGACTGGCACCTTCGGACAGCCACTGCGCCCGTTCTAGGCCTCCAAATACAGTTTTGTTGGTTTCTCACGTGTTCTCAGATGCCATAGAACACATCCAGGCACTTTTTTCCGAAATTGAAAATTTTAAGTTTTCAGGTAAATTTTCATAGGGCCGGCATCGGGGAGAGTTGTGAAGCAAGAGACTGGCACCTTCGGACAGCCACTGCGCCCGTTCTAGGCCTCCAAATACAGTTTTGTTGGTTTCTCACGTGTTCTCAGATGCCATAGAACACATCCAGGCACTTTTTTCCGAAATTGAAAATTTTAAGTTTTCAGGTCAATTTTCATAGGGCCGGTATCGGCCGTTCGGGGGGAGTTGTGAAGCAAGAGACTGGCACCTTCGGACAGCCACTGCGCCCGTTCTAGGCCTCCAAATACAGTTTTGTTGGTTTCTCACATGTTCTCAGATGCCATAGAACACATCCAGGCACTTTTTTCCGAAATTGAAAATTTTAAGTTTTCAGGTAAATTTTCATAGGGCCGGTATCGGGGAGAGTTGTGAAGCAAGAGACTGGCACCTTCGGACAGCCACTGCGCCCGTTCTAGGCCTCCAAATACAGTTTTGTTGGTTTCTCACGTGTTCTCAGATGCCATAGAACACATCCAGGCACTTTTTTCCGAAATTGAAAATTTTAAGTTTTCAGGTCAATTTTCATAGGGCCGGTATCGGCTGTTCGGGGGGAGTTGTGAAGCAAGAGACTGGCACCTTCGGACAGCCACTGCGCCCGTTCTAGGCCTCCAAATACAGTTTTGTTGGTTTCTCACATGTTCTCAGATGCCATAGAACACATCCAGGCACTTTTTTCCGAAATTGAAAATTTTAAGTTTTCAGGTCAATTTTCATAGGGCCGGTATCGACCGTTCGGGGGGAGTTGTGAAGCAAAAGACTGGCACCTTCGGACAGCCACTGCGCCCGTTCTAGGCCTCCAAATACAGTTTTGTTGGTTTCTCACATGTTCTCAGATGCCATAGAACACATCCAGGCACTTTTTTCCGAAATTGAAAATTTTAAGTTTTCAGGTCAATTTTCATAGGGCCGGTATCGGGGAGAGTTGTGAAGCAAGAGACTGGCACCTTCGGACAGCCACTGCGCCCGTTCTAGGCCTCCAAATACAGTTTTGTTGGTTTCTCACGTGTTCTCAGATGCCATAGAACACATCCAGGCACTTTTTTCCGAAATTGAAAATTTTAAGTTTTCAGGTCAATTTTCATAGGGCCGGTATCGGCCGTTCGGGGGGAGTTGTGAAGCAAGAGACTGGCACCTTCGGACAGCCACTGCGCCCGTTCTAGGCCTCCAAATACAGTTTTGTTGGTTTCTCACGTGTTCTCAGATGCCATAGAACACATCCAGGCACTTTTTTCCGAAATTGAAAATTTTAAGTTTTCAGGTAAATTTTCATAGGGCCGGTATCGGGGAGAGTTGTGAAGCAAGAGACTAGCACCTTCGGACAGCCACTGCACCCGTTCTAGGCCTCCAAATACAGTTTTGTTGGTTTCTCACGTGTTCTGAGATGCCATAGAACACATCCAGGCACTTTTTTCCGAAATTGAAAATTTTAAGTTTTCAGTTCAATTTTCATAGGGCCGGTAACGGGGAGAGTTGTGAAGCAAGAGACTGGCACCTTCGGACAGCCACTGCGCCCGTTCTAGGCCTCCAAATACAGTGTTGTTGGTTTCTCACGTGTTCTCAGATGCCATAGAACACATCCAGGCATTTTTTTCTGAAATTGAAAATTTTAAGTCTTCAGGTAAATTTTCATAGGGCCGGTATCGGGGAGAGTTGTGAAGCAAGAGACTGGCACCTTCGGACAGCCACTGCGCCCGTTCTAGGTCTCCAAATACAGTTTTGTTGGTTTCTCACGTGTTCTCAGATGCCATAGAACACATCCAGGCACTTTTTTCCGAAATTGAAAATTTTAAGTTTTCAGGTAAATTTTCATAGGGCCGGTATCGGGGAGAGTTGTGAAGCAAGAGACTGGCACCTTCGGACAGCCACTGCGCCCGTTCTAGGCCTCCAAATACAGTTTTGTTGGTTTCTCACATGTTCTCAGATGCCATAGAACACATCCAGGCACTTTTTTCCGAAATTGAAAATTTTAAGTTTTCAGGTAAATTTTCATAGGGCCGGTATCGGGGAGAGTTGTGAAGCAAGAGACTGGCACCTTCGGACAGCCACTGCGCCCGTTCTAGGCCTCCAAATACAGTTTTGTTGGTTTCTCACATGTTCTCAGATGCCATAGAACACATCCAGGCACTTTTTTCCGAAATTGAAAATTTTTAGTTTTCAGGTCAATTTTCATAGGGCCGGTATCGGGGAGAGTTGTGAAGCAAGAGACTGGCACCTTCGGACAGCCACTGCGCCCGTTCTAGGCCTCCAAATACAGTTTTGTTGGTTTCTCACGTGTTCTCAGATGCCATAGAACACATCCAGGCACTTTTTTCCGAAATTGAAAATTTTAAGTTTTCAGGTCAATTTTCATAGGGCCGGTATCGACCGTTCGGGGGGAGTTGTGAAGCAAAAGACTGGCACCTTCGGACAGCCACTGCGCCCGTTCTAGGCCTCCAAATACAGTTTTGTTGGTTTCTCACATGTTCTCAGATGCCATAGAACACATCCAGGCACTTTTTTCCGAAATTGAAAATTTTAAGTTTTCAGGTCAATTTTCATAGGGCCGGTATCGGGGAGAGTTGTGAAGCAAGAGACTGGCACCTTCGGACAGCCACTGCGCCCGTTCTAGGCCTCCAAATACAGTTTTGTTGGTTTCTCACGTGTTCTCAGATGCCATAGAACACATCCAGGCACTTTTTTCCGAAATTGAAAATTTTAAGTTTTCAGGTAAATTTTCATAGGGCCGGTATCGGGGAGAGTTGTGAAGCAAGAGACTGGCACCTTCGGACAGCCACTGCGCCCGTTCTAGGCCTCCAAATACAGTTTTGTTGGTTTCTCACGTGTTCTCAGATGCCATAGAACACATCCAGGCACTTTTTTCCGAAATTGAAAATTTTAAGTTTTCAGGTCAATTTTCATAGGGCCGGTAACGGGGAGAGTTGTGAAGCAAGAGACTGGCACCTTCGGACAGCCACTGCGCCCGTTCTAGGCCTCCAAATACAGTTTTGTTGGTTTCTCACGTGTTCTCAGATGCCATAGAACACATCCAGGCATTTTTTTCTGAAATTGAAAATTTTAAGTTTTCAGGTAAATTTTCATAGGGCCGGTATCGGGGAGAGTTGTGAAGCAAGAGACTGGCACCTTCGGACAGCCACTGCGCCCGTTCTAGGCCTCCAAATACAGTTTTGTTGGTTTCTCACGTGTTCTCAGATGCCATAGAACACATCCAGGCACTTTTTTCCGAAATTGAAAATTTTAAGTTTTCAGGTAAATTTTCATAGGGCCGGTATCGGGGAGAGTTGTGAAGCAAGAGACTGGCACCTTCGGACAGCCACTGCGCCCGTTCTAGGCCTCCAAATACAGTTTTGTTGGTTTCTCACATGTTCTCAGATGCCATAGAACACATCCAGGCACTTTTTTCCGAAATTGAAAATTTTAAGTTTTCAGGTAAATTTTCATAGGGCCGGTATCGGGGAGAGTTGTGAAGCAAGAGACTGGCACCTTCGGACAGCCACTGCGCCCGTTCTAGGCCTCCAAATACAGTTTTGTTGGTTTCTCACATGTTCTCAGATGCCATAGAACACATCCAGGCACTTTTTTCCGAAATTGAAAATTTTTAGTTTTCAGGTCAATTTTCATAGGGCCGGTATCGGGGAGAGTTGTGAAGCAAGAGACTGGCACCTTCGGACAGCCACTGCGCCCGTTCTAGGCCTCCAAATACAGTTTTGTTGGTTTCTCACGTGTTCTCAGATGCCATAGAACACATCCAGGCACTTTTTTCCGAAATTGAAAATTTTAAGTTTTCAGGTCAATTTTCATAGGGCCGGTATCGACCGTTCGGGGGGAGTTGTGAAGCAAAAGACTGGCACCTTCGGACAGCCACTGCGCCCGTTCTAGGCCTCCAAATACAGTTTTGTTGGTTTCTCACATGTTCTCAGATGCCATAGAACACATCCAGGCACTTTTTTCCGAAATTGAAAATTTTAAGTTTTCAGGTCAATTTTCATAGGGCCGGTATCGGCCGTTCGGGGGGAGTTGTGAAGCAAGAGACTGGCACCTTCGGACAGCCACTGCGCCCGTTCTAGGCCTCCAAATACAGTTTTGTTGGTTTCTCACGTGTTCTCAGATGCCATAGAACACATCCAGGCACTTTTTTCCGAAATTGAAAATTTTAAGTTTTCAGGTAAATTTTCATAGGGCCGGTATCGGGGAGAGTTGTGAAGCAAGAGACTGGCACCTTCGGACAGCCACTGCGCCCGTTCTAGGCCTCCAAATACAGTTTTGTTGGTTTCTCACATGTTCTCAGATGCCATAGAACACATCCAGGCACTTTTTTCCGAAATTGAAAATTTTAAGTTTTCAGGTAAATTTTCATAGGGCCGGTATCGGCCGTTCGGGGGGAGTTGTGAAGCAAGAGACTGGCACCTTCGGACAGCCACTGCGCCCGTTCTAGGCCTCCAAATACAGTTTTGTTGGTTTCTCACATGTTCTCAGATGCCATAGAACACATCCAGGCACTTTTTTCCGAAATTGAAAATTTTAAGTTTTCAGGTAAATATTCATAGGGCCGGTATCGGGGGGAGTTGTGAAGCAAGAGACTGGCACCTTCGGACAGCCACTGCGCCCGTTCTAGGCCTCCAAATACAGTTTTGTTGGTTTCTCACGTGTTCTCAGATGCCATAGAACACATCCAGGCACTTTTTTCCGAAATTGAAAATTTTAAGTTTTCAGGTCAATTTTCATAGGGCCGGTATCGGCCGTTCGGGGGGAGTTGTGAAGCAAGAGACTGGCACCTTCGGACAGCCACTGCGCCCGTTCTAGGCCTCCAAATACAGTTTTGTTGGTTTCTCACGTGTTCTCAGATGCCATAGAACACATCCAGGCACTTTTTTCCGAAATTGAAAATTTTAAGTTTTCAGGTCAATTTTCATAGGGCCGGTATCGGGGGGAGTTGTGAAGCAAGAGACTGGCACCTTCGGACAGCCACTGCGCCCGTTCTAGGCCTCCAAATACAGTTTTGTTGGTTTCTCACGTGTTCTCAGATGCCATAGAACACATCCAGGCACTTTTTTCCGAAATTGAAAATTTTAAGTTTTCAGGTAAATTTTCATAGGGCCGGTATCGGCCGTTCGGGGGGAGTTGTGAAGCAAGAGACTGGCACCTTCGGACAGCCACTGCGCCCGTTCTAGGCCTCCAAATACAGTTTTGTTGGTTTCTCACATGTTCTCAGATGCCATAGAACACATCCAGGCACTTTTTTCCGAAATTGAAAATTTTAAGTTTTCAGGTCAATTTTCATAGGGCCGGTATCGGCCGTTCGGGGGGAGTTGTGAAGCAAGAGACTGGCACCTTCGGACAGCCACTGCGCCCGTTCTAGGCCTCCAAATACAGTTTTGTTGGTTTCTCACGTGTTCTCAGATGCCATAGAACACATCCAGGCACTTTTTTCCGAAATTGAAAATTTTAAGTTTTCAGGTCAATTTTCATAGGGCCGGTATCGGGGAGAGTTGTGAAGCAAGAGACTGGCACCTTCGGACAGCCACTGCGCCCGTTCTAGGCCTCCAAATACAGTTTTGTTGGTTTCTCACGTGTTCTCAGATGCCATAGAACACATCCAGACACTTTTTTCCGAAATTGAAAATTTTAAGTTTTCAGGTCAATTTTCATAGGGCCGGTATCGGCCGTTCGGGGGGAGTTGTGAAGCAAGAGACTGGCACCTTCGGACAGCCACTGCGCCCGTTCTAGGCCTCCAAATACAGTTTTGTTGGTTTCTCACGTGTTCTCAGATGCCATAGAACACATCCAGGCACTTTTTTCCGAAATTGAAAATTTTAAGTTTTCAGGTCAATTTTCATAGGGCCGGTATCGGCCGTTCGGGGGGAGTTGTGAAGCAAGAGACTGGCACCTTCGGACAGCCACTGCGCCCGTTCTAGGCCTCCAAATACAGTTTTGTTGGTTTCTCACATGTTCTCAGATGCCATAGAACACATCCAGGCACTTTTTTCCGAAATTGAAAATTTTAAGTTTTCAGGTAAATTTTCATAGGGCCGGTATCGGGGAGAGTTGTGAAGCAAGAGACTGGCACCTTCGGACAGCCACTGCGCCCGTTCTAGGCCTCCAAATACAGTTTTGTTGGTTTCTCACGTGTTCTCAGATGCCATAGAACACATCCAGGCACTTTTTTCCGAAATTGAAAATTTTAAGTTTTCAGGTAAATTTTCATAGGGCCGGTATCGGGGGGAGTTGTGAAGCAAGAGACTGGCACCTTCGGACAGCCACTGCGCCCGTTCTAGGCCTCCAAATACAGTTTTGTTGGTTTCTCACATGTTCTCAGATGCCATAGAACACATCCAGGCACTTTTTTCCGAAATTGAAAATTTTAAGTTTTCAGGTCAATTTTCATAGGGCCGGTATCGGGGAGAGTTGTGAAGCAAGAGACTGGCACTTTCGGACAGCCACTGCGCCCGTTCTAGGCCTCCAAATACAGTTTTGTTGGTTTCTCACATGTTCTCAGATGCCATAGAACACATCCAGGCACTTTTTTCCGAAATTGAAAATTTTAAGTTTTCAGGTAAATTTTCATAGGGCCGCTATCGGCCGTTCGGGGGGAGTTGTGAAGCAAGAGACTGGCACCTTCGGACAGCCACTGCGCCCGTTCTAGGCCTCCAAATACAGTTTTGTTGGTTTCTCACATGTTCTCAGATGCCATAGAACACATCCAGGCACTTTTTTCCGAAATTGAAAATTTTAAGTTTTCAGGTCAATTTTCATAGGGCCGGTATCGGGGAGAGTTGTGAAGCAAGAGACTGGCACCTTCGGACAGCCACTGCGCCCGTTCTAGGCCTCCAAATACAGTTTTGTTGGTTTCTCACATGTTCTCAGATGCCATAGAACACATCCAGGCACTTTTTTCCGAAATTGAAAATTTTAAGTTTTCAGGTAAATTTTCATAGGGCCGGTATCGGCCGTTCGGGGGGAGTTGTGAAGCAAGAGACTGGCACCTTCGGACAGCCACTGCGCCCGTTCTAGGCCTCCAAATACAGTTTTGTTGGTTTCTCACGTGTTCTCAGATGCCATAGAACACATCCAGGCACTTTTTTCCGAAATTGAAAATTTTAAGTTTTCAGGTAAATTTTCATAGGGCCGGTATCGGGGAGAGTTGTGAAGCAAGAGACTGGCACCTTCGGACAGCCACTGCGCCCGTTCTAGGCCTCCAAATACAGTTTTGTTGGTTTCTCACATGTTCTCAGATGCCATAGAACACATCCAGGCACTTTTTTCCGAAATTGAAAATTTTAAGTTTTCAGGTCAATTTTCATAGGGCCGGTATCGGCCGTTCGGGGGGAGTTGTGAAGCAAGAGACTGGCACCTTCGGACAGCCACTGCGCCCGTTCTAGGCCTCCAAATACAGTTTTGTTGGTTTCTCACGTGTTCTCAGATGCCATAGAACACATCCAGGCACTTTTTTCCGAAATTGAAAATTTTAAGTTTTCAGGTCAATTTTCATAGGGCCGGTATCGGGGAGAGTTGTGAAGCAAGAGACTGGCACCTTCGGACAGCCACTGCGCCCGTTCTAGGCCTCCAAATACAGTTTTGTTGGTTTCTCACGTGTTCTCAGATGCCATAGAACACATCCAGGCACTTTTTTCCGAAATTGAAAATTTTAAGTTTTCAGGTAAATTTTCATAGGGCCGGTATCGGGGGGAGTTGTGAAGCAAGAGAATGGCACCTTCGGACAGCCACTGCGCCCGTTCTAGGCCTCCAAATACAGTTTTGTTGGTTTCTCACGTGTTCTCAGATGCCATAGAACACATCCAGGCACTTTTTTCCGAAATTGAAAATTTTAAGTTTTCAGGTCAATTTTCATAGGGCCGGTATCGGCCGTTCGGGGGGAGTTGTGAAGCAAGAGACTGGCACCTTCGGACAGCCACTGCGCCCGTTCTAGGCCTCCAAATACAGTTTTGTTGGTTTCTCACATGTTCTCAGATGCCATAGAACACATCCAGGCACTTTTTTCCGAAATTGAAAATTTTAAGTTTTCAGGTAAATTTTCATAGGGCCGGTATCGGCCGTTCGGGGGGAGTTGTGAAGCAAGAGACTGGCACCTTCGGACAGCCACTGCGCCCGTTCTAGGCCTCCAAATACAGTTTTGTTGGTTTCTCACATGTTCTCAGATGCCATAGAACACATCCAGGCACTTTTTTCCGAAATTGAAAATTTTAAGTTTTCAGGTAAATTTTCATAGGATCGGTATCGGGGAGAGTTGTGAAGCAAGAGACTGGCACCTTCGGACAGCCACTGCGCCCGTTCTAGGCCTCCAAATACAGTTTTGTTGGTTTCTCACGTGTTCTCAGATGCCATAGAACACATCCAGGCACTTTTTTCCGAAATTGAAAATTTTAAGTTTTCAGGTCAATTTTCATAGGGCCGGTATCGGCCGTTCGGGGGGAGTTGTGAAGCAAGAGACTGGCACCTTCGGACAGCCACTGCGCCCGTTCTAGGCCTCCAAATACAGTTTTGTTGGTTTCTCACGTGTTCTCAGATGCCATAGAACACATCCAGGCACTTTTTTCCGAAATTGAAAATTTTAAGTTTTCAGGTCAATTTTCATAGGGCCGGTATCGGGGAGAGTTGTGAAGCAAGAGACTGGCACCTTCGGACAGCCACTGCGCCCGTTCTAGGCCTCCAAATACAGTTTTGTTGGTTTCTCACATGTTCTCAGATGCCATAGAACACATCCAGGCACTTTTTTCCGAAATTGAAAATTTTAAGTTTTCAGGTAAATTTTCATAGGGCCGGTATCGGGGGGAGTTGTGAAGCAAGAGACTGGCACCTTCGGACAGCCACTGCGCCCGTTCTAGGCCTCCAAATACAGTTTTGTTGGTTTCTCACATGTTCTCAGATGCCATAGAACACATCCAGGCACTTTTTTCCGAAATTGAAAATTTTAAGTTTTCAGGTAAATTTTCATAGGGCCGGTATCGGGGAGAGTTGTGAAGCAAGAGACTGGCACCTTCGGACAGCCACTGCGCCCGTTCTAGGCCTCCAAATACAGTTTTGTTGGTTTCTCACATGTTCTCAGATGCCATAGAACACATCCAGGCACTTTTTTCCGAAATTGAAAATTTTAAGTTTTCAGGTCAATTTTCATAGGGCCGGTATCGGCCGTTCGGGGGGAGTTGTGAAGCAAGAGACTGGCACCTTCGGACAGCCACTGCGCCCGTTCTAGGCCTCCAAATACAGTTTTGTTGGTTTCTCACGTGTTCTCAGATGCCATAGAACACATCCAGGCACTTTTTTCCGAAATTGAAAATTTTAAGTTTTCAGGTAAATTTTCATAGGGCCGGTATCGGGGGGAGTTGTGAAGCAAGAGACTGGCACCTTCGGACAGCCACTGCGCCCGTTCTAGGCCTCCAAATACAGTTTTGTTGGTTTCTCACATGTTCTCAGATGCCATAGAACACATCCAGGCACTTTTTTCCGAAATTGAAAATTTTAAGTTTTCAGGTCAATTTTCATAGGGCCGGTATCGGGGAGAGTTGTGAAGCAAGAGACTGGCACCTTCGGACAGCCACTGCGCCCGTTCTAGGCCTCCAAATACAGTTTTGTTGGTTTCTCACATGTTCTCAGATGCCATAGAACACATCCAGGCACTTTTTTCCGAAATTGAAAATTTTAAGTTTTCAGGTCAATTTTCATAGGGCCGGTATCGGGGAGAGTTGTGAAGCAAGAGACTGGCACCTTCGGACAGCCACTGCGCCCGTTCTAGGCCTCCAAATACAGTTTTGTTGGTTTCTCACATGTTCTCAGATGCCATAGAACACATCCAGGCACTTTTTTCCGAAATTGAAAATTTTAAGTTTTCAGGTAAATTTTCATAGGGCCGCTATCGGCCGTTCGGGGGGAGTTGTGAAGCAAGAGACTGGCACCTTCGGACAGCCACTGCGCCCGTTCTAGGCCTCCAAATACAGTTTTGTTGGTTTCTCACATGTTCTCAGATGCCATAGAACACATCCAGGCACTTTTTTCCGAAATTGAAAATTTTAAGTTTTCAGGTCAATTTTCATAGGGCCGGTATCGGGGAGAGTTGTGAAGCAAGAGACTGGCACCTTCGGACAGCCACTGCGCCCGTTCTAGGCCTCCAAATACAGTTTTGTTGGTTTCTCACATGTTCTCAGATGCCATAGAACACATCCAGGCACTTTTTTCCGAAATTGAAAATTTTAAGTTTTCAGGTAAATTTTCATAGGGCCGGTATCGGCCGTTCGGGGGGAGTTGTGAAGCAAGAGACTGGCACCTTCGGACAGCCACTGCGCCCGTTCTAGGCCTCCAAATACAGTTTTGTTGGTTTCTCACGTGTTCTCAGATGCCATAGAACACATCCAGGCACTTTTTTCCGAAATTGAAAATTTTAAGTTTTCAGGTAAATTTTCATAGGGCCGGTATCGGGGAGAGTTGTGAAGCAAGAGACTGGCACCTTCGGACAGCCACTGCGCCCGTTCTAGGCCTCCAAATACAGTTTTGTTGGTTTCTCACATGTTCTCAGATGCCATAGAACACATCCAGGCACTTTTTTCCGAAATTGAAAATTTTAAGTTTTCAGGTCAATTTTCATAGGGCCGGTATCGGCCGTTCGGGGGGAGTTGTGAAGCAAGAGACTGGCACCTTCGGACAGCCACTGCGCCCGTTCTAGGCCTCCAAATACAGTTTTGTTGGTTTCTCACGTGTTCTCAGATGCCATAGAACACATCCAGGCACTTTTTTCCGAAATTGAAAATTTTAAGTTTTCAGGTCAATTTTCATAGGGCCGGTATCGGGGAGAGTTGTGAAGCAAGAGACTGGCACCTTCGGACAGCCACTGCGCCCGTTCTAGGCCTCCAAATACAGTTTTGTTGGTTTCTCACGTGTTCTCAGATGCCATAGAACACATCCAGGCACTTTTTTCCGAAATTGAAAATTTTAAGTTTTCAGGTAAATTTTCATAGGGCCGGTATCGGGGGGAGTTGTGAAGCAAGAGACTGGCACCTTCGGACAGCCACTGCGCCCGTTCTAGGCCTCCAAATACAGTTTTGTTGGTTTCTCACGTGTTCTCAGATGCCATAGAACACATCCAGGCACTTTTTTCCGAAATTGAAAATTTTAAGTTTTCAGGTCAATTTTCATAGGGCCGGTATCGGCCGTTCGGGGGGAGTTGTGAAGCAAGAGACTGGCACCTTCGGACAGCCACTGCGCCCGTTCTAGGCCTCCAAATACAGTTTTGTTGGTTTCTCACATGTTCTCAGATGCCATAGAACACATCCAGGCACTTTTTTCCGAAATTGAAAATTTTAAGTTTTCAGGTAAATTTTCATAGGATCGGTATCGGGGAGAGTTGTGAAGCAAGAGACTGGCACCTTCGGACAGCCACTGCGCCCGTTCTAGGCCTCCAAATACAGTTTTGTTGGTTTCTCACGTGTTCTCAGATGCCATAGAACACATCCAGGCACTTTTTTCCGAAATTGAAAATTTTAAGTTTTCAGGTCAATTTTCATAGGGCCGGTATCGGCCGTTCGGGGGGAGTTGTGAAGCAAGAGACTGGCACCTTCGGACAGCCACTGCGCCCGTTCTAGGCCTCCAAATACAGTTTTGTTGGTTTCTCACGTGTTCTCAGATGCCATAGAACACATCCAGGCACTTTTTTCCGAAATTGAAAATTTTAAGTTTTCAGGTCAATTTTCATAGGGCCGGTATCGGGGAGAGTTGTGAAGCAAGAGACTGGCACCTTCGGACAGCCACTGCGCCCGTTCTAGGCCTCCAAATACAGTTTTGTTGGTTTCTCAACATGTTCTCAGATGCCATAGAACACATCCAGGCACTTTTTTCCGAAATTGAAATTTTAAGTTTTCAGGTAAATTTTCATAGGGCCGGTATCGGGGGGAGTTGTGAAGCAAGAGACTGGCACCTTCGGACAGCCACTGCGCCCGTTCTAGGCCTCCAAATACAGTTTTGTTGGTTTCTCACATGTTCTCAGATGCCATAGAACACATCCAGGCACTTTTTTCCGAAATTGAAAATTTAAGTTTTCAGGTCAATTTTCATAGGGCCGGTATCGGGGAGAGTTGTGAAGCAAGAGACTGGCACCTTCGGACAGCCACTGCGCCCGTTCTAGGCCTCCAAATACAGTTTTGTTGGTTTCTCACGTGTTCTCAGATGCCATAGAACACATCCAGGCACTTTTTTCCGAAATTGAAAATTTTAAGTTTTCAGGTCAATTTTCATAGGGCCGGTATCGGCCGTTCGGGGGGAGTTGTGAAGCAAGAGACTGGCACCTTCGGACAGCCACTGCGCCCCGTTCTAGGCCTCCAAATACAGTTTTGTTGGTTTCTCACATGTTCTCAGATGCCATAGAACACATCCAGGCACTTTTTTCCGAAATTGAAAATTTTAAGTTTTCAGGTAAATTTTCATAGGGCCGGTATCGGGGAGAGTTGTGAAGCAAGAGACTGGCACCTTCGGACAGCCACTGCGCCCGTTCTAGGCCTCCAAATACAGTTTTGTTGGTTTCTCACGTGTTCTCAGATGCCATAGAACACATCCAGGCACTTTTTTCCGAATTGAAAATTTTAAGTTTTCAGGTCAATTTTCATAGGGCCGGTATCGGCCGTTCGGGGGGAGTTGTGAAGCAAGAGACTGGCACCTTCGGACAGCCACTGCGCCCGTTCTAGGCCTCCAAATACAGTTTTGTTGGTTTCTCACATGTTCTCAGATGCCATAGAACACATCCAGGCACTTTTTTCCGAAATTGAAAATTTTAAGTTTTCAGGTCAATTTTCATAGGGCCGGTATCGGGAGAGTTGTGAAGCAAGAGACTGGCACCTTCGACAGCCACTGCGCCCGTTCTAGGCCTCCAAATACAGTTTTGTTGGTTTCTCACATGTTCTCAGATGCCATAGAACACATCCAGGCACTTTTTTCCGAAATTGAAAATTTTAAGTTTTCAGGTCAATTTTCATAGGGCCGGTATCGGCCGTTCGGGGGGAGTAGTTGTGAAGCAAGAGACTGGCACCTTCGGACAGCCACTGCGCCCGTTCTAGGCCTCCAAATACAGTTTTGTTGGTTTCTCACATGTTCTCAGATGCCATAGAACACATCCAGGCACTTTTTTCCGAAATTGAAAATTTTAAGTTTTCAGGTCAATTTTCATAGGGCCGGTATCGGCCGTTCGGGGGGAGTTGTGAAGCAAGAGACTGGCACCTTCGGACAGCCACTGCGCCCGTTCTAGGCCTCCAAATACAGTTTTGTTGGTTTCTCACGTGTTCTCAGATGCCATAGAACACATCCAGGCACTTTTTTCCGAAATTGAAAATTTTAAGTTTTCAGGTCAATTTTCATAGGGTCGGTATCGGCCGTTCGGGGGGAGTTGTGAAGCAAGAGACTGGCACCTTCGGACAGCCACTGCGCCCGTTCTAGGCCTCCAAATACAGTTTTGTTGGTTTCTCACATGTTCTCAGATGCCATAGAACACATCCAGGCACTTTTTTCCGAAATTGAAAATTTTAAGTTTTCAGGTCAATTTTCATAGGGCCGGTATCGGCCGTTCGGGGGGAGTTGTGAAGCAAGAGACTGGCACCTTCGGACAGCCACTGCGCCCGTTCTAGGCCTCCAAATACAGTTTTGTTGGTTTCTCACATGTTCTCAGATGCCATAGAACACATCCAGGCACTTTTTTCCGAAATTGAAAATTTTAAGTTTTCAGGTCAATTTTCATAGGGCTGGTATCGGGGAGAGTTGTGAAGCAAGAGACTGGCACCTTCGGACAGCCACTGCGCCCGTTCTAGGCCTCCAAATACAGTTTTGTTGGTTTCTCACGTGTTCTCAGATGCCATAGAACACATCCAGGCACTTTTTTCCGAAATTGAAAATTTTAAGTTTTCAGGTCAATTTTCATAGGGCCGGTATCGGCCGTTCGGGGGGAGTTGTGAAGCAAGAGACTGGCACCTTCGGACAGCCACTGCGCCCGTTCTAGGCCTCCAAATACAGTTTTGTTGGTTTCTCACATGTTCTCAGATGCCATAGAACACATCCAGGCACTTTTTTCCGAAATTGAAAATTTTAAGTTTTCAGGTCAATTTTCATAGGGCCGGTATCGGCCGTTCGGGGGGAGTTGTGAAGCAAGAGACTGGCACCTTCGGACAGCCACTGCGCCCGTTCTAGGCCTCCAAATACAGTTTTGTTGGTTTCTCACATGTTCTCAGATGCCATAGAACACATCCAGGCACTTTTTCCGAAATTGAAAATTTTAAGTTTTCAGGTAAATTTTCATAGGGCCGGTATCGGGGGGAGTTGTGAAGCAAGAGACTGGCACCTTCGGACAGCCACTGCGCCCGTTCTAGGCCTCCAAATACAGTTTTGTTGGTTTCTCACGTGTTCTCAGATGCCATAGAACACATCCAGGCACTTTTTTCCGAAATTGAAAATTTTAAGTTTTCAGGTCAATTTTCATAGGGCCGGTATCGGGGGGAGTTGTGAAGCAAGAGACTGGCACCTTCGGACAGCCACTGCGCCCGTTCTAGGCCTCCAAATACAGTTTTGTTGGTTTCTCACGTGTTCTCAGATGCCATAGAACACATCCAGGCACTTTTTTCCGAAATTGAAAATTTTAAGTTTTCAGGTAAATTTTCATAGGGCCGGTATCGGGGAGAGTTGTGAAGCAAGAGACTGGCACCTTCGAACAGCCACTGCGCCCGTTCTAGGCCTCCAAATACAGTTTTGTTGGTTTCTCACGTGTTCTCAGATGCCATAGAACACATCCAGGCACTTTTTTCCGAAATTGAAAATTTTAAGTTTTCAGGTAAATTTTCATAGGGCCGGTATCGGGGAGAGTTGTGAAGCAAGAGACTGGCACCTTCGGACAGCCACTGCGCCCGTTCTAGGCCTCCAAATACAGTTTTGTTGGTTTCTCACATGTTCTCAGATGCCATAGAACACATCCAGGCACTTTTTTCCGAAATTGAAAATTTTAAGTTTTCAGGTCAATTTTCATAGGGCCGGTATCGGGGAGAGTTGTGAAGCAAGAGACTGGCACCTTCGGACAGCCACTGCGCCCGTTCTAGGCCTCCAAATACAGTTTTGTTGGTTTCTCACATGTTCTCAGATGCCATAGAACACATCCAGGCACTTTTTTCCGAAATTGAAAATTTTAAGTTTTCAGGTCAATTTTCATAGGGCCGGTATCGGGGAGAGTTGTGAAGCAAGAGACTGGCACCTTCGGACAGCCACTGCGCCCGTTCTAGGCCTCCAAATACAGTTTTGTTGGTTTCTCACATGTTCTCAGATGCCATAGAACACATCCAGGCACTTTTTTCCGAAATTGAAAATTTTAAGTTTTCAGGTCAATTTTCAAAGGGCCGGTATCGGGGAGAGTTGTGAAGCAAGAGACTGGCACCTTCGGACAGCCACTGCGCCCGTTCTAGGCCTCCAAATACAGTTTTGTTGGTTTCTCACATGTTCTCAGATGCCATAGAACACATCCAGGCACTTTTTTCCGAAATTGAAAATTTTAAGTTTTCAGGTCAATTTTCATAGGGCCGGTATCGGCCGTTCGGGGGGAGTTGTGAAGCAAGAGACTGGCACCTTCGGACAGCCACTGCGCCCGTTCTAGGCCTCCAAATACAGTTTTGTTGGTTTCTCACATGTTCTCAGATGCCATAGAACACATCCAGGCACTTTTTTCCGAAATTGAAAATTTTAAGTTTTCAGGTCAATTTTCATAGGGCCGGTATCGGGGAGAGTTGTGAAGCAAGAGACTGGCACCTTCGGACAGCCACTGCGCCCGTTCTAGGCCTCCAAATACAGTTTTGTTGGTTTCTCACATGTTCTCAGATGCCATAGAACACATCCAGGCACTTTTTTCCGAAATTGAAAATTTTAAGTTTTCAGGTAAATTTTCATAGGGCCGGTATCGGCCGTTCGGGGGGAGTTGTGAAGCAAGAGACTGGCACCTTCGGACAGCCACTGCGCCCGTTCTAGGCCTCCAAATACAGTTTTGTTGGTTTCTCACATGTTCTCAGATGCCATAGAACACATCCAGGCACTTTTTTCCGAAATTGAAAATTTTAAGTTTTCAGGTCAATTTTCATAGGGCCGGTATCGGCCGTTCGGGGGGAGTTGTGAAGCAAGAGACTGGCACCTTCGGACAGCCACTGCGCCCGTTCTAGGCCTCCAAATACAGTTTTGTTGGTTTCTCACATGTTCTCAGATGCCATAGAACACATCCAGGCACTTTTTTCCGAAATTGAAAATTTTAAGTTTTCAGGTCAATTTTCATAGGTATCGGGGGGAGTTGTGAAGCAAGAGACTGGCACCTTCGGACAGCCACTGCGCCCGTTCTAGGCCTCCAAATACAGTTTTGTTGGTTTCTCACATGTTCTCAGATGCCATAGAACACATCCAGGCACTTTTTTCCGAAATTGAAAATTTTAAGTTTTCAGGTCAATTTTCATAGGGCCGGTATCGGGGAGAGTTGTGAAGCAAGAGACTGGCACCTTCGGACAGCCACTGCGCCCGTTCTAGGCCTCCAAATACAGTTTTGTTGGTTTCTCACATGTTCTCAGATGCCATAGAACACATCCAGGCACTTTTTTCCGAAATTGAAAATTTTAAGTTTTCAGGTCAATTTTCATAGGGCCGGTATCGGGGAGAGTTGTGAAGCAAGAGACTGGCACCTTCGGACAGCCACTGCGCCCGTTCTAGGCCTCCAAATACAGTTTTGTTGGTTTCTCACATGTTCTCAGATGCCATAGAACACATCCAGGCACTTTTTTCCGAAATTGAAAATTTTAAGTTTTCAGGTAAATTTTCATAGGGCCGGTATCGGGGGGAGTTGTGAAGCAAGAGACTGGCACCTTCGGACAGCCACTGCGCCCGTTCTAGGCCTCCAAATACAGTTTTGTTGGTTTCTCACGTGTTCTCAGATGCCATAGAACACATCCAGGCACTTTTTTCCGAAATTGAAAATTTTAAGTTTTCAGGTCAATTTTCATAGGGCCGGTATCGGGGAGAGTTGTGAAGCAAGAGACTGGCACCTTCGGACAGCCACTGCGCCCGTTCTAGGCCTCCAAATACAGTTTTGTTGGTTTCTCACGTGTTCTCAGATGCCATAGAACACATCCAGGCACTTTTTTCCGAAATTGAAAATTTTAAGTTTTCAGGTCAATTTTCATAGGGCCGGTATCGGCCGTTCGGGGGGAGTTGTGAAGCAAGAGACTGGCACCTTCGGACAGCCACTGCGCCCGTTCTAGGCCTCCAAATACAGTTTTGTTGGTTTCTCACATGTTCTCAGATGCCATAGAACACATCCAGGCACTTTTTTCCGAAATTGAAAATTTTAAGTTTTCAGGTCAATTTTCATAGGGCCGGTATCGGCCGTTCGGGGGGAGTTGTGAAGCAAGAGACTGGCACCTTCGGACAGCCACTGCGCCCGTTCTAGGCCTCCAAATACAGTTTTGTTGGTTTCTCACATGTTCTCAGATGCCATAGAACACATCCAGGCACTTTTTTCCGAAATTGAAAATTTTAAGTTTTCAGGTAAATTTTCATAGGGCCGGTATCGGGGAGAGTTGTGAAGCAAGAGACTGGCACCTTCGGACAGCCACTGCGCCCGTTCTAGGCCTCCAAATACAGTTTTGTTGGTTTCTCACATGTTCTCAGATGCCATAGAACACATCCAGGCACTTTTTTCCGAAATTGAAAATTTTAAGTTTTCAGGTCAATTTTCATAGGGCCGGTATCGGGGAGAGTTGTGAAGCAAGAGACTGGCACCTTCGGACAGCCACTGCGCCCGTTCTAGGCCTCCAAATACAGTTTTGTTGGTTTCTCACGTGTTCTCAGATGCCATAGAACACATCCAGGCACTTTTTTCCGAAATTGAAAATTTTAAGTTTTCAGGTAAATTTTCATAGGGCCGGTATCGGCCGTTCGGGGGGAGTTGTGAAGCAAGAGACTGGCACCTTCGGACAGCCACTGCGCCCGTTCTAGGCCTCCAAACACAGTTTTGTTGGTTTCTCACGTGTTCTCAGATGCCATAGAACACATCCAGGCACTTTTTTCCGAAATTGAAAATTTTAAGTTTTCAGGTAAATTTTCATAGGGCCGGTATCGGCCGTTCGGGGGGAGTTGTGAAGCAAGAGACTGGCACCTTCGGACAGCCACTGCGCCCGTTCTAGGCCTCCAAATACAGTTTTGTTGGTTTCTCACGTGTTCTCAGATGCCATAGAACACATCCAGGCACTTTTTTCCGAAATTGAAAATTTTAAGTTTTCAGGTCAATTTTCATAGGGCCGGTATCGGGGAGAGTTGTGAAGCAAGAGACTGGCACCTTCGGACAGCCACTGCGCCCGTTCTAGGCCTCCAAATACAGTTTTGTTGGTTTCTCACATGTTCTCAGATGCCATAGAACACATCCAGGCACTTTTTTCCGAAATTGAAAATTTTAAGTTTTCAGGTAAATTTTCATAGGGCCGGTATCGGGGAGAGTTGTGAAGCAAGAGACTGGCACCTTCGGACAGCCACTGCGCCCGTTCTAGGCCTCCAAATACAGTTTTGTTGGTTTCTCACATGTTCTCAGATGCCATAGAACACATCCAGGCACTTTTTTCCGAAATTGAAAATTTTAAGTTTTCAGGTCAATTTTCATAGGGCCGGTATCGGGGAGAGTTGTGAAGCAAGAGACTGGCACCTTCGGACAGCCACTGCGCCCGTTCTAGGCCTCCAAATACAGTTTTGTTGGTTTCTCACGTGTTCTCAGATGCCATAGAACACATCCAGGCACTTTTTTCCGAAATTGAAAATTTTAAGTTTTCAGGTCAATTTTCATAGGGCCGGTATCGGGGAGAGTTGTGAAGCAAGAGACTGGCACCTTCGGACAGCCACTGCGCCCGTTCTATGCCTCCAAATACAGTTTTGTTGGTTTCTCACGTGTTCTCAGATGCCATAGAACACATCCAGGCACTTTTTTACGAAATTAAAAATTTTAAGTTTTCAGGTCAATTTTCATAGGGCCGGTATCGGGGAGAGTTGTGAAGCAAGAGACTGGCACCTTCGGACAGCCACTGCGCCCGTTCTAGGCCTCCAAATACAGTTTTGTTGGTTTCTCACATGTTCTCAGATGCCATAGAACACATCCAGGCACTTTTTTCCGAAATTGAAAATTTTAAGTTTTCAGGTAAATTTTCATAGGGCCGGTATCGGGGAGAGTTGTGAAGCAAGAGACTGGCACCTTCGGACAGCCACTGCGCCCGTTCTAGGCCTCCAAATACAGTTTTGTTGGTTTCTCACATGTTCTCAGATGCCATAGAACACATCCAGGCACTTTTTTCCGAAATTGAAAATTTTAAGTTTTCAGGTAAATTTTCATAGGGCCGGTATCGGCCGTTCGGGGGGAGTTGTGAAGCAAGAGACTGGCACCTTCGGACAGCCACTGCGCCCGTTCTAGGCCTCCAAATACAGTTTTGTTGGTTTCTCACGTGTTCTCAGATGCCATAGAACACATCCAGGCACTTTTTTCCGAAATTGAAAATTTTAAGTTTTCAGGTAAATTTTCATAGGGCCGGTATCGGGGAGAGTTGTGAAGCAAGAGACTGGCACCTTCGGACAGCCACTGCGCCCGTTCTAGGCCTCCAAATACAGTTTTGTTGGTTTCTCACATGTTCTCAGATGCCATAGAACACATCCAGGCACTTTTTTCCGAAATTGAAAATTTTAAGTTTTCAGGTAAATTTTCATAGGGCCGGTATCGGCCGTTCGGGGGGAGTTGTGAAGCAAGAGACTGGCACCTTCGGACAGCCACTGCGCCCGTTCTAGGCCTCCAAATACAGTTTTGTTGGTTTCTCACATGTTCTCAGATGCCATAGAACACATCCAGGCACTTTTTTCCGAAATTGAAAATTTTAAGTTTTCAGGTAAATTTTCATAGGGCCGGTATCGGCCGTTCGGGGGGAGTTGTGAAGCAAGAGACTGGCACCTTCGGACAGCCACTGCGCCCGTTCTAGGCCTCCAAATACAGTTTTGTTGGTTTCTCACCTGTTCTCAGATGCCATAGAACACATCCAGGCACTTTTTTCCGAAATTGAAAATTTTAAGTTTTCAGGTCAATTTTCATAGGGCCGGTATCGGCCGTTCGGGGGGAGTTGTGAAGCAAGAGACTGGCACCTTCGGACAGCCACTGCGCCCGTTCTAGGCCTCCAAATACAGTTTTGTTGGTTTCTCACATGTTCTCAGATGCCATAGAACACATCCAGGCACTTTTTTCCGAAATTGAAAATTTTAAGTTTTCAGGTAAATTTTCATAGGGCCGGTATCGGGGAGAGTTGTGAAGCAAGAGACTGGCACCTTTGGACAGCCACTGCGCCCGTTCTAGGCCTCCAAATACAGTTTTGTTGGTTTCTCACATGTTCTCAGATGCCATAGAACACATCCAGGCACTTTTTTCCGAAATTGAAAATTTTAAGTTTTCAGGTCAATTTTCATAGGGCCGGTATCGGGGAGAGTTGTGAAGCAAGAGACTGGCACCTTCGGACAGCCACTGCGCCCGTTCTAGGCCTCCAAATACAGTTTTGTTGGTTTCTCACGTGTTCTCAGATGCCATAGAACACATCCAGGCACTTTTTTCCGAAATTGAAAATTTTAAGTTTTCAGGTCAATTTTCATAGGGCCGGTATCGGGGAGAGTTGTGAAGCAAGAGACTGGCACCTTCGGACAGCCACTGCGCCCGTTCTAGGCCTCCAAATACAGTTTTGTTGGTTTCTCACGTGTTCTCAGATGCCATAGAACACATCCAGGCACTTTTTTACGAAATTAAAAATTTTAAGTTTTCAGGTCAATTTTCATAGGGCCGGTATCGGGGAGAGTTGTGAAGCAAGAGACTGGCACCTTCGGACAGCCACTGCGCCCGTTCTAGGCCTCCAAATACAGTTTTGTTGGTTTCTCACATGTTCTCAGATGCCATAGAACACATCCAGGCACTTTTTTCCGAAATTGAAAATTTTAAGTTTTCAGGTAAATTTTCATAGGGCCGGTATCGGGGAGAGTTGTGAAGCAAGAGACTGGCACCTTCGGACAGCCACTGCGCCCGTTCTAGGCCTCCAAATACAGTTTTGTTGGTTTCTCACATGTTCTCAGATGCCATAGAACACATCCAGGCACTTTTTTCCGAAATTGAAAATTTTAAGTTTTCAGGTAAATTTTCATAGGGCCGGTATCGGCCGTTCGGGGGGAGTTGTGAAGCAAGAGACTGGCACCTTCGGACAGCCACTGCGCCCGTTCTAGGCCTCCAAATACAGTTTTGTTGGTTTCTCACGTGTTCTCAGATGCCATAGAACACATCCAGGCACTTTTTTCCGAAATTGAAAATTTTAAGTTTTCAGGTAAATTTTCATAGGGCCGGTATCGGCCGTTCGGGGGGAGTTGTGAAGCAAGAGACTGGCACCTTCGGACAGCCACTGCGCCCGTTCTAGGCCTCCAAATACAGTTTTGTTGGTTTCTCACGTGTTCTCAGATGCCATAGAACACATCCAGGCACTTTTTTCCGAAATTGAAAATTTTAAGTTTTCAGGTAAATTTTCATAGGGCCGGTATCGGGGAGAGTTGTGAAGCAAGAGACTGGCACCTTCGGACAGCCACTGCGCCCGTTCTAGGCCTCCAAATACAGTTTTGTTGGTTTCTCACATGTTCTCAGATGCCATAGAACACATCCAGGCACTTTTTTCCGAAATTGAAAATTTTAAGTTTTCAGGTAAATTTTCATAGGGCCGGTATCGGCCGTTCGGGGGGAGTTGTGAAGCAAGAGACTGGCACCTTCGGACAGCCACTGCGCCCGTTCTAGGCCTCCAAATACAGTTTTGTTGGTTTCTCACATGTTCTCAGATGCCATAGAACACATCCAGGCACTTTTTTCCGAAATTGAAAATTTTAAGTTTTCAGGTAAATTTTCATAGGGCCGGTATCGGCCGTTCGGGGGGAGTTGTGAAGCAAGAGACTGGCACCTTCGGACAGCCACTGCGCCCGTTCTAGGCCTCCAAATACAGTTTTGTTGGTTTCTCACGTGTTCTCAGATGCCATAGAACACATCCAGGCACTTTTTTCCGAAATTGAAAATTTTAAGTTTTCAGGTCAATTTTCATAGGGCCGGTATCGGCCGTTCGGGGGGAGTTGTGAAGCAAGAGACTGGCACCTTCGGACAGCCACTGCGCCCGTTCTAGGCCTCCAAATACAGTTTTGTTGGTTTCTCACATGTTCTCAGATGCCATAGAACACATCCAGGCACTTTTTTCCGAAATTGAAAATTTTAAGTTTTCAGGTAAATTTTCATAGGGCCGGTATCGGCCGTTCGGGGGGAGTTGTGAAGCAAGAGACTGGCACCTTCGGACAGCCACTGCGCCCGTTCTAGGCCTCCAAATACAGTTTTGTTGGTTTCTCACATGTTCTCAGATGCCATAGAACACATCCAGGCACTTTTTTCCGAAATTGAAAATTTTAAGTTTTCAGGTCAATTTTCATAGGGCCGGTATCGGCCGTTCGGGGGGAGTTGTGAAGCAAGAGACTGGCACCTTCGGACAGCCACTGCGCCCGTTCTAGGCCTCCAAATACAGTTTTGTTGGTTTCTCACGTGTTCTCAGATGCCATAGAACACATCCAGGCACTTTTTTCCGAAATTGAAAATTTTAAGTTTTCAGGTCAATTTTCATAGGGGCCGTTCGGGGGGAGTTGTGAAGCAAGAGACTGGCACCTTCGGACAGCCACTGCGCCCGTTCTAGGCCTCCAAATACAGTTTTGTTGGTTACTCCCATGTTCTCAGATGCCATAGAACACATCCAGGCACTTTTTTCCGAAATTGAAAATTTTAAGTTTTCAGGTCAATTTTCATAGGGCCGGTATCGGCCATTCGGGGGGAGTTGTGAAGCAAGAGACTGGCACCTTCGGACAGCCACTGCGCCCGTTCTAGGCCTCCAAATACAGTTTTGTTGGTTTCTCACGTGTTCTCAGATGCCATAGAACACATCCAGGCACTTTTTTCCGAAATTGAAAATTTTAAGTTTTCAGGTCAATTTTCATAGGGCCGGTATCGGCCGTTCGGGGGGAGTTGTGAAGCAAGAGACTGGCACCTTCGGACAGCCACTGCGCCCGTTCTAGGCCTCCAAATACAGTTTTGTTGGTTTCTCACGTGTTCTCAGATGCCATAGAACACATCCAGGCACTTTTTTCCGAAATTGAAAATTTTAAGTTTTCAGGTCAATTTTCATAGGGCCGGTATCGGGGAGAGTTGTGAAGCAAGAGACTGGCACCTTCGGACAGCCACTGCGCCCGTTCTAGGCCTCCAAATACAGTTTTGTTGGTTTCTCACGTGTTCTCAGATGCCATAGAACACATCCAGGCACTTTTTTCCGAAATTGAAAATTTTAAGTTTTCAGGTAAATTTTCATAGGGCCGGTATCGGGGAGAGTTGTGAAGCAAGAGACTGGCACCTTCGGACAGCCACTGCGCCCGTTCTAGGCCTCCAAATACAGTTTTGTTGGTTTCTCACGTGTTCTCAGATGCCATAGAACACATCCAGGCACTTTTTTCCGAAATTGAAAATTTTAAGTTTTCAGGTCAATTTTCGTAGGGCCGGTATCGGGGAGAGTTGTGAAGCAAGAGACTGGCACCTTCGGACAGCCACTGCGCCCGTTCTAGGCCTCCAAATACAGTTTTGTTGGTTTCTCACATGTTCTCAGATGCCATAGAACACATCCAGGCACTTTTTTCCGAAATTGAAAATTTTAAGTTTTCAGGTCAATTTTCATAGGGCCGGTATCGGGGAGAGTTGTGAAGCAAGAGACTGGCACCTTCGGACAGCCACTGCGCCCGTTCTAGGCCTCCAAATACAGTTTTGTTGGTTTCTCACGTGTTCTCAGATGCCATAGAACACATCCAGGCACTTTTTTCCGAAATTGAAAATTTTAAGTTTTCAGGTAAATTTTCATAGGGCCGGTATCGGGGGGAGTTGTGAAGCAAGAGACTGGCACCTTCGGACAGCCACTGCGCCCGTTCTATGCCTCCAAATACAGTTTTGTTGGTTTCTCACATGTTCTCAGATGCCATAGAACACATCCAGGCACTTTTTTCCGAAATTGAAAATTTTAAGTTTTCAGGTAAATTTTCATAGGGCCGGTATCGGCCGTTCGGGGGGAGTTGTGAAGCAAGAGACTGGCACCTTCGGACAGCCACTGCGCCCGTTCTAGGCCTCCAAATACAGTTTTGTTGGTTTCTCACATGTTCTCAGATGCCATAGAACACATCCAGGCACTTTTTTTCGAAATTGAAAATTTTAAGTTTTCAGGTAAATTTTCATAGGGCCGGTATCGGGGGGAGTTGTGAAGCAAGAGACTGGCACCTTCGGACAGCCACTGCGCCCGTTCTAGGCCTCCAAATACAGTTTTGTTGGTTTCTCACGTGTTCTCAGATGCCATAGAACACATCCAGGCACTTTTTTCCGAAATTGAAAATTTTAAGTTTTCAGGTCAATTTTCATAGGGCCGGTATCGGGGAGAGTTGTGAAGCAAGAGACTGGCACCTTCGGACAGCCACTGCGCCCGTTCTAGGCCTCCAAATACAGTTTTGTTGGTTTCTCACATGTTCTTTTTTCCGAAATTGAAAATTTTAAGTTTTCAGGTAAATTTTCATAGGGCCGGTATCGGCCGTTCGGGGAGAGTTGTGAAGCAAGAGACTGGCACCTTCGGACAGCCACTGCGCCCGTTCTAGGCCTCCAAATACAGTTTTGTTGGTTTCTCACATGTTCTCAGATGCCATAGAACACATCCAGGCACTTTTTTCCGAAATTGAAAATTTTAAGTTTTCAGGTAAATTTTCATAGGGCCGGTATCGGCCGTTCGGGGAGAGTTGTGAAGCAAGAGACTGGCACCTTCGGACAGCCACTGCGCCCGTTCTAGGCCTCCAAATACAGTTTTGTTGGTTTCTCACATGTTCTCAGATGCCATAGAACACATCCAGGCACTTTTTTCCGAAATTGAAAAATTTTAAGTTTTCAGGTAAATTTTCATAGGGCCGGTATCGGGGGGAGTTGTGAAGCAAGAGACTGGCACCTTCGGACAGCCACTGCGCCCGTTCTAGGCCTCCAAATACAGTTTTGTTGGTTTCTCACATGTTCTCAGATGCCATAGAACACATCCAGGCACTTTTTTCCGAAATTGAAAATTTTAAGTTTTCAGGTAAATTTTCATAGGGCCGGTATCGGGGAGAGTTGTGAAGCAAGAGACTGGCACCTTCGGACAGCCACTGCGCCCGTTCTAGGCCTCCAAATACAGTTTTGTTGGTTTCTCACATGTTCTCAGATGCCATAGAACACATCCAGGCACTTTTTTCCGAAATTGAAAATTTTAAGTTTTCAGGTAAATTTTCATAGGGCCGGTATCGGCCGTTCGGGAGGAGTTGTGAAGCAAGAGACTGGCACCTTCGGACAGCCACTGCGCCCGTTCTAGGCCTCCAAATACAGTTTTGTTGGTTTCTCACATGTTCTCAGATGCCATAGAACACATCCAGGCACTTTTTTTCGAAATTGAAAATTTTAAGTTTTCAGGTAAATTTTCATAGGGCCGGTATCGGGGGGAGTTGTGAAGCAAGAGACTGGCACCTCGGACAGCCACTGCGCCCGTTCTAGGCCTCCAAATACAGTTTTGTTGGTTTCTCACGTGTTCTCAGATGCATAGAACACATCCAGGCACTTTTTTCCGAAATTGAAAATTTTAAGTTTTCAGGTCAATTTTCATAGGGCCGGTATCGGGGAGAGTTGTGAAGCAAGAGACTGGCACCTTCGGACAGCCACTGCGCCCGTTCTAGGCCTCCAAATACAGTTTTGTTGGTTTCTCAACATGTTCTTTTTTCCGAAATTGAAAATTTTAAGTTTTCAGGTAAAATTTTCATAGGGCCGGTATCGGCCGTTCGGGGAGAGTTGTGAAGCAAGAGACTGGCACCTTCGGACAGCCACTGCGCCCGTTCTAGGCCTCCAAATACAGTTTTGTTGGTTTCTCACATGTTCTCAGATGCCATAGAACACATCCAGGCACTTTTTTCCGAAATTGAAAATTTTAAGTTTTCAGGTAAATTTTCATAGGGGCCGGTATCGGGCCGTTCGGGGAGAGTTGTGAAGCAAGAGACTGGCACCTTCGGACAGCCACTGCGCCGTTCTAGGCCTCCAAATACAGTTTTGTTGGTTTCTCACATGTTCTCAGATGCCATAGAACACATCCAGGCACTTTTTTCCGAAATTGAAAATTTTAAGTTTTCAGGTAAATTTTCATAGGGCCGGTATCGGG
>CALYFP010000038.1:0-35518 GCA_944738645.1 Eristalinus sepulchralis
CACTGCGCCCGTTCTAGGCCTCCAAATACAGTTTTGTTGGTTTCTCACATGTTCTCAGATGCCATAGAACACATCCAGGCACTTTTTTCCGAAATTGAAAATTTTAAGTTTTCAGGTCAATTTTCATAGGGCCGGTATCGGCCGTTCGGGGTTAGTTGTGAAGCAAGAGACTGGCACCTTCGGACAGCCACTGCGCCCGTTCTAGGCCTCCAAATACAGTTTTGTTGGTTTCTCACGTGTTCTCAGATGCCATAGAACACATCCAGGTACTTTTTTCCGAAATTGAAAATTTTAAGTTTTCAGGTCAATTTTCATAGGGCCGGTATCGGGGGGAGTTGTGAAGTAAGAGACTGGCACCTTCGGACAGCCACTGCGCCCGTTCTAGGCCTCCAAATACAGTTTTGTTGGTTTCTCACGTGTTCTCAGATGCCATAGAACACATCCAGGCACTTTTTTCCGAAATTGAAAATTTTAAGTTTTCAGGTCAATTTTCATAGGGCCGGTATCGGCCGTTCGGGGAGAGTTGTGAAGCAAGAGACTGCCACCTTCGGACAGCCACTGCGCCCGTTCTAGGCCTCCAAATACAGTTTTGTTGGTTTCTCACATGTTCTCAGATGCCATAGAACACATCCAGGCACTTTTTTCCGAAATTGAAAATTTTAAGTTTTCAGGTCAATTTTCATAGGGCCGGTATCGGGGAGAGTTGTGAAGCAAGAGACTGGCACCTTCGGACAGCCACTGCGCCCGTTCTAGGCCTCCAAATACAGTTTTGTTGGTTTCTCACGTGTTCTCAGATGCCATAGAACACATCCAGGCACTTTTTTCCGAAATTGAAAATTTTAAGTTTTCAGGTCAATTTTCATAGGGCCGGTATCGGGGAGAGTTGTGAAGCAAGAGACTGGCACCTTCGGACAGCCACTGCGCCCGTTCTAGGCCTCCAAATACAGTTTTGTTGGTTTCTCACGTGTTCTCAGATGCCATAGAACACATCCAGGCACTTTTTTCCGAAATTGAAAATTTTAAGTTTTCAGGTCAATTTTCATAGGGCCGGTATCGGGGAGAATTGAGAAGCAAGAGACTGGCACCTTCGGACAGCCACTGCGCCCGTTCTAGGCCTCCAAATACAGTTTTGTTGGTTTCTCACGTGTTCTCAGATGCCATAGAACACATCCAGGCACTTTTTTCCGAAATTGAAAATTTGAAGTTTTCAGGTCAATTTTCATAGGGCCGGTATCGGCCGTTCGGGGGGAGTTGTGAAGCAAGAGACTGGCACCTTCGGACAGCCACTGCACCCGTTCTAGGCCTCCAAATACAGTTTTGTTGGTTTCTCACGTGTTCTCAGATGCCATAGAACACATCCAGGCACTTTTTTCCGAAATTGAAAATTTGAAGTTTTCAGGTCAATTTTCATAGGGCCGGTATCGGCCGTTCGGGGGGAGTTGTGAAGCAAGAGACTGGCACCTTCGGACAGCCACTGCGCCCGTTCTAGGCCTCCAAATACAGTTTTGTTGGTTTCTCACGTGTGCTCAGATGCCATAGAACACATCCAGGTACTTTTTTCCGAAATTGAAAATTTTAAGTTTTCAGGTCAATTTTCATAGGGCCGGTATCGGGGAGAGTTGAGAAGCAAGAGACTGGCACCTTCGGACAGCCACTGCGCCCGTTCTAGGCCTCCAAATACAGTTCTGTTGGTTTCTCACGTGTTCTCAGATGCCATAGAACACATCCAGGCACTTTTTTCCGAAATTGAAAATTTTAAGTTTTCAGGTCAATTTTCATAGGGCCGGTATCGGGGAGAGTTGAGAAGCAAGAGACTGGCACCTTCGGACAGCCACTGCGCCCGTTCTAGGCCTCCAAATACAGTTCTGTTGGTTTCTCACGTGTGCTCAGATGCCATAGAACACATCCAGGTACTTTTTTCCGAAATTGAAAATGTTAAGTTTTCAGGTCAATTTTCATAGGGCCGGTATCGGGGAGAGTTGAGAAGCAAGAGACTGGCACCTTCGGACAGCCACTGCGCCCGTTCTAGGCCTCCAAATACAGTTTTGTTGGTTTCTCACGTGTGCTCAGATGCCATAGAACACATCCAGGTACTTTTTTCCGAAATTGAAAATTTTAAGTTTTCAGGTCAATTTTCATAGGGCCGGTATCGGCCGTTCGGGGGGAGTTGTGAAGCAAGAGACTGGCACCTTCGGACAGCCACTGCGCCCGTTCTAGGCCTCCAAATACAGTTCTGTTGGTTTCTCACGTGTTCTCAGATGCCATAGAACACATCCAGGCACTTTTTTCCGAAATTGAAAATTTTAAGTTTTCAGGTCAATTTTCATAGGGCCGGTATCGGGGAGAGTTGAGAAGCAAGAGACTGGCACCTTCGGACAGCCACTGCGCCCGTTCTAGGCCTCCAAATACAGTTTTGTTGGTTTCTCACATGTTCTCAGATGCCATAGAACACATCCAGGCACTTTTTTCCGAAATTGAAAATTTTAAGTTTTCAGGTCAATTTTCATAGGGCCGGTATCGGGGAGAGTTGAGAAGCAAGAGACTGGCACCTTCGGACAGCCACTGCGCCCGTTCTAGGCCTCCAAATACAGTTTTGTTGGTTTCTCACGTGTTCTCAGATGCCATAGAACACATCCAGGTACTTTTTTCCGAAATTGAAAATTTTAAGTTTTCAGGTCAATTTTCATAGGGCCGGTATCGGCCGTTCGGGGGGAGTTGTGAAGCAAGAGACTGGCACCTTCGGACAGCCACTGCGCCCGTTCTAGGCCTCCAAATACAGTTTTGTTGGTTTCTCACGTGTTCTCAGATGCCATAGTACACATCCAGGCACTTTTTTCCGAAATTGAAAATTTTAAGTTTTCAGGTCAATTTTCATAGGGCCGGTATCGGGGAGAGTTGAGAAGCAAGAGACTGGCACCTTCGGACAGCCACTGCGCCCGTTCTAGGCCTCCAAATACAGTTTTGTTGGTTTCTCACATGTTCTCAGATGCCATAGAACACATCCAGGCACTTTTTTCCGAAATTGAAAATTTTAAGTTTTCAGGTCAATTTTCATAGGGCCGGTATCGGGGAGAGTTGAGAAGCAAGAGACTGGCACCTTCGGACAGCCACTGCGCCCGTTCTAGGCCTCCAAATACAGTTTTGTTGGTTTCTCACGTGTTCTCAGATGCCATAGAACACATCCAGGTACTTTTTTCCGAAATTGAAAATTTTAAGTTTTCAGGTCAATTTTCATAGGGCCGGTATCGGGAAGAGTTGAGAAGCAAGAGACTGGCACCTTCGGACAGCCACTGCGCCCGTTCTAGGCCTCCAAATACAGTTTTGTTGGTTTCTCACATGTTCTCAGATGCCATAGAACACATCCAGGTACTTTTTTCCGAAATTGAAAATTTGAAGTTTTAAGGTCAATTTTCATAGGGCCGGTATCGGGGGGAGTTGTGAAGCAAGAGACTGGCACCTTCGGACAGCCACTGCGCCCGTTCTAGGCCTCCAAATACAGTTTTGTTGGTTTCTCACATGTTCTCAGATGCCATAGAACACATCCAGGCACTTTTTTCCGAAATTGAAAATTTTAAGTTTTCAGGTCAATTTTCATAGGGCCGGTATCGGCCGTTCGGGGGGAGTTGTGAAGCAAGAGACTGGCACCTTCGGACAGCCACTGCGCCCGTTCTAGGCCTCCAAATACAGTTTTGTTGGTTTCTCACATGTTCTCAGATGCCATAGAACACATCCAGGCACTTTTTTCCGAAATTGAAAATTTTAAGTTTTCAGGTCAATTTTCATAGGGCCGGCATCGGGGAGAGTTGAGAAGCAAGAGACTGGCACCTTCGGATAGCCACTGCGCCCGTTCTAGGCCTCCAAATACAGTTTTGTTGGTTTCTCACGTGTTCTCAGATGCCATAGAACACATCCAGGCACTTTTTTCCGAAATTGAAAATTTTAAGTTTTCAGGTCAATTTTCATAGGGCCGGTATCGGCCGTTCGGGGGGAGTTGTGAAGCAAGAGACTGGCACCTTCGGACAGCCACTGCGCCCGTTCTAGGCCTCTAAATACAGTTTTGTTGGTTTCTCACGTGTTCTCAGATGCCATAGAACACATCCAGGCACTTTTTTCCGAAATTGAAAATTTTAAGTTTTCAGGTCAATTTTCATAGGGCCGGTATCGGGGGGAGTTGTGAAGCAAGAGACTGGCACCTTCGGACAGCCACTGCGCCCGTTCTAGGCCTCCAAATACAGTTTTGTTGGTTTCTCACGTGTTCTCAGATGCCATAGAACACATCCAGGCACTTTTTTCCGAAATTGAAAATTTTAAGTTTTCAGGTCAATTTTCATAGGGCCGGTATCGGCCGTTCGGGGGGAGTTGTGAAGCAAGAGACTGGCACCTTCGGACAGCCACTGCGCCCGTTCTAGGCCTCCAAATACAGTTTTGTTGGTTTCTCACGTGTTCTCAGATGCCATAGAACACATCCAGGCACTTTTTTCCGAAATTGAAAATTTTAAGTTTTCAGGTCAATTTTCATAGGGCCGGTATCGGGGGGAGTTGTGAAGCAAGAGACTGGCACCTTCGGACAGCCACTGCGCCCGTTCTAGGCCTCCAAATACAGTTTTGTTGGTTTCTCACGTGTTCTCAGATGCCATAGAACACATCCAGGCACTTTTTTCCGAAATTGAAAATTTTAAGTTTTCAGGTCAATTTTCATAGGGGGGAGTTGTGAAGCAAGAGACTGGCACCTTCGGACAGCCACTGCGCCCGTTCTAGGCCTCCAAATACAGTTTTGTTGGTTTCTCACGTGTTCTCAGATGCCATAGAACACATCCAGGCACTTTTTTCCGAAATTGAAAATTTTAAGTTTTCAGGTCAATTTTCATAGGGCCGGTATCGGCCGTTCGGGGGGAGTTGTGAAGCAAGAGACTGGCACCTTCGGACAGCCACTGCGCCCGTTCTAGGCCTCCAAATACAGTTTTGTTGGTTTCTCACGTGTTCTCAGATGCCATAGAACACATCCAGGCACTTTTTTCCGAAATTGAAAATTTTAAGTTTTCAGGTCAATTTTCATAGGGCCGGTATCGGGGGGAGTTGTGAAGCAAGAGACTGGCACCTTCGGACAGCCACTGCGCCCGTTCTACAGTTTTGTTGGTTTCTCACGTGTTCTCAGATGCCATAGAACACATCCAGGCACTTTTTTCCGAAATTGAAAATTTTAAGTTTTCAGGTCAATTTTCATAGGGCCGGTATCGGCCGTTCGGGGGGAGTTGTGAAGCAAGAGACTGGCACCTTCGGACAGCCACTGCGCCCGTTCTAGGCCTCCAAATACAGTTTTGTTGGTTTCTCACATGTTCTCAGATGCCATAGAACACATCCAGGCACTTTTTTCCGAAATTGAAAATTTTAAGTTTTCAGGTCAATTTTCATAGGGCCGGTATCGGGGGGAGTTGTGAAGCAAGAGACTGGCACCTTCGGACAGCCACTGCGCCCGTTCTAGGCCTCCAAATACAGTTTTGTTGGTTTCTCACGTGTTCTCAGATGCCATAGAACACATCCAGGCACTTTTTTCCGAAATTGAAAATTTTAAGTTTTCAGGTCAATTTTCATAGGGCCGGTATCGGCCGTTCGGGGAGAGTTGTGAAGCAAGAGACTGGCACTTTCGGACAGCCACTGCGCCCGTTCTAGGCCTCCAAATACAGTTTTGTTGGTTTCTCACGTGTTCTCAGATGCCATAGAACACATCCAGGCACTTTTTTCCGAAATTGAAAATTTTAAGTTTTCAGGTCAATTTTCATAGGGCCGGTATCGGGGGGAGTTGTGAAGCAAGAGACTGGCACCTTCGGACAGCCACTGCGCCCGTTCTAGGCCTCCAAATACAGTTTTGTTGGTTTCTCACGTGTGCTCAGATGCCATAGAACACATCCAGGCACTTTTTTCCGAAATTGAAAATTTTAAGTTTTCAGGTCAATTTTCATAAGGCCGGTATCGGGGGGAGTTGTGAAGCAAGAGACTGGCACCTTCGGACAGCCACTGCGCCCGTTCTAGGCCTCCAAATACAGTTTTGTTGGTTTCTCACGTTTTCTCAGATGCCATAGAACACATCCAGGTACTTTTTTCCGAAATTGAAAATTTGAAGTTTTCAGGTCAATTTTCATAGGGCCGGTATCGGCCGTTCGGGGAGAGTTGAGAAGCAAGAGACTGGCACCTTCGGACAGCCACTGCGCCCGTTCTAGGCCTCCAAATACAGTTTTGTTGGTTTCTCACGTGTTCTCAGATGCCATAGAACACATCCAGGCACTTTTTTCCGAAATTGAAAATTTTAAGTTTTCAGGTCAATTTTCATAGGGCCGGTATCGGGGGGAGTTGTGAAGCAAGAGACTGGCACCTTCGGACAGCCACTGCGCCCGTTCTAGGCCTCCAAATACAGTTTTGTTGGTTTCTCACGTGTTCTCAGATGCCATAGAACACATCCAGGTACTTTTTTCCGAAATTGAAAGTTTGAAGTTTTCAGGTCAATTTTCATAGGGACGGTATCGGGGAGAGTTGAGAAGCAAGAGACTGGCACCTTCGGACAGCCACTGCGCCCGTTCTAGGCCTCCAAATACAGTTTTGTTGGTTTCTCACGTGTTCTCAGATGCCATAGAACACATCCAGGCACTTTTTTCCGAAATTGAAAATTTTAAGTTTTCAGGTCAATTTTCATAGGGCCGGTATCGGCCGTTCGGGGGGAGTTGTGAAGCAAGAGACTGGCACCTTCGGACAGCCACTGCGCCCGTTCTAGGCCTCCAAATACAGTTTTGTTGGTTTCTCACGTGTTCTCAGATGCCATAGAACACATCCAGGTACTTTTTTCCGAAATTGAAAATTTGAAGTTTTCAGGTCAATTTTCATAGGGCCGGTATCGGGGAGAGTTGAGAAGCAAGAGACTGGCACCTTCGGACAGCCACTGCGCCCGTTCTAGGCCTCCAAATACAGTTTTGTTGGTTTCTCACGTGTTCTCAGATGCCATAGAACACATCCAGGTACTTTTTTCCGAAATTGAAAATTTTAAGTTTTCAGGTCAATTTTCATAGGGCCGGTATCGGCCGTTCGGGGAGAGTTGTGAAGCAAGAGACTGGCACCTTCGGACAGCCACTGCGCCCGTTCTAGGCCTCCAAATACAGTTTTGTTGGTTTCTCACATGTTCTCAGATGCCATAGAACACATCCAGGCACTTTTTTCCGAAACTGAAAATTTTAAGTTTTCAGGTCAATTTTCATAGGGCCGGTATCGGCCGTTCGGGGAGAGTTGAGAAGCAAGAGACTGGCACCTTCGGACAGCCACTGCGCCCGTTCTAGGCCTCCAAATACAGTTTTGTTGGTTTCTCACGTGTTCTCAGATGCCATAGAACACATCCAGGTACTTTTTTCCGAAATTGAAAATTTTAAGTTTTCAGGTCAATTTTCATAGGGCCGGTATCGGGGGGAGTTGTGAAGCAAGAGACTGGCACCTTCGGACAGCCACTGCGCCCGTTCTAGGCCTCCAAATACAGTTTTGTTGGTTTCTCACATGTTCTCAGATGCCATAGAACACATCCAGGCACTTTTTTCCGAAATTGAAAATTTTAAGTTTTCAGGTCAATTTTCATAGGGCCGGTATCGGGGGGAGTTGTGAAGCAAGAGACTGGCACCTTCGGACAGCCACTGCGCCCGTTCTAGGCCTCCAAATACAGTTTTGTTGGTTTCTCACGTGTTCTCAGATGCCATAGAACACATCCAGGCACTTTTTTCCGAAATTGAAAATTTTAAGTTTTCAGGTCAATTTTCATAGGGCCGGTATCGGGGGGAGTTGTGAAGCAAGAGACTGGCACCTTCGGACAGCCACTGCGCCCGTTCTAGGCCTCCAAATACAGTTTTGTTGGTTTCTCACGTGTTCTCAGATGCCATAGAACACATCCAGGCACTTTTTTCCGAAATTGAAAATTTTAAGTTTTCAGGTCAATTTTCATAGGGCCGGTATCGGGGGGAGTTGTGAAGCAAGAGACTGGCACCTTCGGACAGCCACTGCGCCCGTTCTAGGCCTCCAAATACAGTTTTGTTGGTTTCTCACATGTTCTCAGATGCCATAGAACACATCCAGGCACTTTTTTCCGAAATTGAAAATTTTAAGTTTTCAGGTCAATTTTCATAGGGCCGGTATCGGGGGGAGTTGTGAAGCAAGAGACTGGCACCTTCGGACAGCCACTGCGCCCGTTCTAGGCCTCCAAATACAGTTTTGTTGGTTTCTCACGTGTTCTCAGATGCCATAGAACACATCCAGGTACTTTTTTCCGAAATTGAAAATTTGAAGTTTTCAGGTCAATTTTCATAGGGCCGGTATCGGGGAGAGTTGAGAAGCAAGAGACTGGCACCTTCGGACAGCCACTGCGCCCGTTCTAGGCCTCCAAATACAGTTTTGTTGGTTTCTCACGTGTTCTCAGATGCCATAGAACACATCCAGGTACTTTTTTCCGAAATTGAAAATTTTAAGTTTTCAGGTCAATTTTCATAGGGCCGGTATCGGCCGTTCGGGGAGAGTTGTGAAGCAAGAGACTGGCACCTTCGGACAGCCACTGCGCCCGTTCTAGGCCTCCAAATACAGTTTTGTTGGTTTCTCACATGTTCTCAGATGCCATAGAACACATCCAGGTACTTTTTTCCGAAATTGAAAATTTTAAGTTTTCAGGTCAATTTTCATAGGGCCGGTATCGGGGGGAGTTGTGAAGCAAGAGACTGGCACCTTCGGACAGCCACTGCGCCCGTTCTAGGCCTCCAAATACAGTTTTGTTGGTTTCTCACATGTTCTCAGATGCCATAGAACACATCCAGGCACTTTTTTCCGAAATTGAAAATTTTAAGTTTTCAGGTCAATTTTCATAGGACCGGTATCGGGGGGAGTTGTGAAGCAAGAGACTGGCACCTTCGGACAGCCACTGCGCCCGTTCTAGGCCTCCAAATACAGTTTTGTTGGTTTCTCACGTGTTCTCAGATGCCATAGAACACATCCAGGCACTTTTTTCCGAAATTGAAAATTTTAAGTTTTCAGGTCAATTTTCATAGGGCCGGTATCGGGGGGAGTTGTGAAGCAAGAGACTGGCACCTTCGGACAGCCACTGCGCCCGTTCTAGGCCTCCAAATACAGTTTTGTTGGTTTCTCACGTGTTCTCAGATGCCATAGAACACATCCAGGTACTTTTTTCCGAAATTGAAAATTTTAAGTTTTCAGGTCAATTTTCATAGGGCCGGTATCGGGGGGAGTTGTGAAGCAAGAGACTGGCACCTTCGGACAGCCACTGCGCCCGTTCTAGGCCTCCAAATACAGTTTTGTTGGTTTCTCACGTGTTCTCAGATGCCATAGAACACATCCAGGCACTTTTTTCCGAAATTGAAAATTTTAAGTTTTCAGGTCAATTTTCATAGGGCCGGTATCGGGGGGAGTTGTGAAGCAAGAGACTGGCACCTTCGGACAGCCACTGCGCCCGTTCTAGGCCTCCAAATACAGTTTTGTTGGTTTCTCACGTGTTCTCAGATGCCATAGAACACATCCAGGTACTTTTTTCCGAAATTGAAAATTTTAAGTTTTCAGGTCAATTTTCATAGGGCCGGTATCGGGGGGAGTTGTGAAGCAAGAGACTGGCACCTTCGGACAGCCACTGCGCCCGTTCTAGGCCTCCAAATACAGTTTTGTTGGTTTCTCACATGTTCTCAGATGCCATAGAACACATCCAGGCACTTTTTTCCGAAATTGAAAATTTTAAGTTTTCAGGTCAATTTTCATAGGGCCGGTATCGGGGGGAGTTGTGAAGCAAGAGACTGGCACCTTCGGACAGCCACTGCGCCCGTTCTAGGCCTCCAAATACAGTTTTGTTGGTTTCTCACGTGTTCTCAGATGCCATAGAACACATCCAGGTACTTTTTTCCGAAATTGAAAATTTGAAGTTTTCAGGTCAATTTTCATAGGGCCGGTATCGGGGGGAGTTGTGAAGCAAGAGACTGGCACCTTCGGACAGCCACTGCGCCCGTTCTAGGCCTCCAAATACAGTTTTGTTGGTTTCTCACATGTTCTCAGATGCCATAGAACACATCCAGGCACTTTTTTCCGAAATTGAAAATTTTAAGTTTTCAGGTCAATTTTCATAGGGCCGGTATCGGGGGGAGTTGTGAAGCAAGAGACTGGCACCTTCGGACAGCCACTGCGCCCGTTCTAGGCCTCCAAATACAGTTTTGTTGGTTTCTCACGTGTTCTCAGATGCCATAGAACACATCCAGGTACTTTTTTCCGAAATTGAAAATTTTAAGTTTTCAGGTCAATTTTCATAGGGCCGGTATCGGGGGGAGTTGTGAAGCAAGAGACTGGCACCTTCGGACAGCCACTGCGCCCGTTCTAGGCCTCCAAATACAGTTTTGTTGGTTTCTCACGTGTTCTCAGATGCCATAGAACACATCCAGGCACTTTTTTCCGAAATTGAAAATTTTAAGTTTTCAGGTCAATTTTCATAGGGCCGGTATCGGGGGGAGTTGTGAAGCAAGAGACTGGCACCTTCGGACAGCCACTGCGCCCGTTCTAGGCCTCCAAATACAGTTTTGTTGGTTTCTCACGTGTTCTCAGATGCCATAGAACACATCCAGGTACTTTTTTCCGAAATTGAAAATTTTAAGTTTTCAGGTCAATTTTCATAGGGCCGGTATCGGGGGGAGTTGTGAAGCAAGAGACTGGCACCTTCGGACAGCCACTGCGCCCGTTCTAGGCCTCCAAATACAGTTTTGTTGGTTTCTCACATGTTCTCAGATGCCATAGAACACATCCAGGCACTTTTTTCCGAAATTGAAAATTTTAAGTTTTCAGGTCAATTTTCATAGGGCCGGTATCGGGGGGAGTTGTGAAGCAAGAGACTGGCACCTTCGGACAGCCACTGCGCCCGTTCTAGGCCTCCAAATACAGTTTTGTTGGTTTCTCACGTGTTCTCAGATGCCATAGAACACATCCAGGTACTTTTTTCCGAAATTGAAAATTTGAAGTTTTCAGGTCAATTTTCATAGGGCCGGTATCGGGGAGAGTTGAGAAGCAAGAGACTGGCACCTTCGGACAGCCACTGCGCCCGTTCTAGGCCTCCAAATACAGTTTTGTTGGTTTCTCACGTGTTCTCAGATGCCATAGAACACATCCAGGTACTTTTTTCCGAAATTGAAAATTTTAAGTTTTCAGGTCAATTTTCATAGGGCCGGTATCGGCCGTTCGGGGAGAGTTGTGAAGCAAGAGACTGGCACCTTCGGACAGCCACTGCGCCCGTTCTAGGCCTCCAAATACAGTTTTGTTGGTTTCTCACATGTTCTCAGATGCCATAGAACACATCCAGGTACTTTTTTCCGAAATTGAAAATTTTAAGTTTTCAGGTCAATTTTCATAGGGCCGGTATCGGGGGGAGTTGTGAAGCAAGAGACTGGCACCTTCGGACAGCCACTGCGCCCGTTCTAGGCCTCCAAATACAGTTTTGTTGGTTTCTCACATGTTCTCAGATGCCATAGAACACATCCAGGCACTTTTTTCCGAAATTGAAAATTTTAAGTTTTCAGGTCAATTTTCATAGGGCCGGTATCGGGGGGAGTTGTGAAGCAAGAGACTGGCACCTTCGGACAGCCACTGCGCCCGTTCTAGGCCTCCAAATACAGTTTTGTTGGTTTCTCACGTGTTCTCAGATGCCATAGAACACATCCAGGCACTTTTTTCCGAAATTGAAAATTTTAAGTTTTCAGGTCAATTTTCATAGGGCCGGTATCGGGGGGAGTTGTGAAGCAAGAGACTGGCACCTTCGGACAGCCACTGCGCCCGTTCTAGGCCTCCAAATACAGTTTTGTTGGTTTCTCACGTGTTCTCAGATGCCATAGAACACATCCAGGCACTTTTTTCCGAAATTGAAAATTTTAAGTTTTCAGGTCAATTTTCATAGGGCCGGTATCGGGGGGAGTTGTGAAGCAAGAGACTGGCACCTTCGGACAGCCACTGCGCCCGTTCTAGGCCTCCAAATACAGTTTTGTTGGTTTCTCACATGTTCTCAGATGCCATAGAACACATCCAGGCACTTTTTTCCGAAATTGAAAATTTTAAGTTTTCAGGTCAATTTTCATAGGGCCGGTATCGGCCGTTCGGGGGGAGTTGTGAAGCAAGAGACTGGCACCTTCGGACAGCCACTGCGCCCGTTCTAGGCCTCCAAATACAGTTTTGTTGGTTTCTCACGTGTTCTCAGATGCCATAGAACACATCCAGGTACTTTTTTCCGAAATTGAAAATTTTAAGTTTTCAGGTCAATTTTCATAGGGCCGGTATCGGGGGGAGTTGTGAAGCAAGAGACTGGCACCTTCGGACAGCCACTGCGCCCGTTCTAGGCCTCCAAATACAGTTTTGTTGGTTTCTCACGTGTTCTCAGATGCCATAGAACACATCCAGGCAATTTTTCCGAAATTGAAAATTTTAAGTTTTCAGGTCAATTTTCATAGGGCCGGTATCGGCCGTTCGGGGGGAGTTGTGAAGCAAGAGACTGGCACCTTCGGACAGCCACTGCGCCCGTTCTAGGCCTCCAAATACAGTTTTGTTGGTTTCTCACGTGTTCTCAGATGCCATAGAACACATCCAGGCACTTTTTTCCGAAATTGAAAATTTTAAGTTTTCAGGTCAATTTTCATAGGGCCGGTATCGGCCGTTCGGGGGGAGTTGTGAAGCAAGAGACTGGCACCTTCGGACAGCCACTGCGCCCGTTCTAGGCCTCCAAATACAGTTTTGTTGGTTTCTCACATGTTCTCAGATGCCATAGAACACATCCAGGTACTTTTTTCCGAAATTGAAAATTTTAAGTTTTCAGGTCAATTTTCATAGGGCCGGTATCGGGGGGAGTTGTGAAGCAAGAGACTGGCACCTTCGGACAGCCACTGCGCCCGTTCTAGGCCTCCAAATACAGTTTTGTTGGTTTCTCACGTGTTCTCAGATGCCATAGAACACATCCAGGTACTTTTTTCCGAAATTGAAAATTTAAAGTTTTCAGGTCAATTTTCATAGGGCCGGTATCGGCCGTTCGGGGGGAGTTGTGAAGCAAGAGACTGGCACCTTCGGACAGCCACTGCGCCCGTTCTAGGCCTCCAAATACAGTTTTGTTGGTTTCTCACATGTTCTCAGATGCCATAGAAACATCCAGGCACTTTTTTCCGAAATTGAAAATTTTAAGTTTTCAGGTCAATTTTCATAGGGCCGGTATCGGCCGTTCGGGGAGAGTTGTGAAGCAAGAGACTGGCACCTTCGGACAGCCCCTGCGCCCGTTCTAGGCCTCCAAATACAGTTTTGTTGGTTTCTCACGTGTTCTCAGATGCCATAGAACACATCCAGGCACTTTTTTCCGAAATTGAAAATTTTAAGTTTTCAGGTCAATTTTCATAGGGCCGGTATCGGCCGTTCGGGGGGAGTTGTGAAGCAAGAGACTGGCACCTTCGGACAGCCACTGCGCCCGTTCTAGGCCTCCAAATACAGTTTTGTTGGTTTCTCACGTGTTCTCAGATGCCATAGAACACATCCAGGCACTTTTTTCCGAAATTGAAAATTTTAAGTTTTCAGGTCAATTTTCATAGGGCCGGTATCGGGGGGAGTTGTGAAGCAAGAGACTGGCACCTTCGGACAGCCACTGCGCCCGTTCTAGGCCTCCAAATACAGTTTTGTTGGTTTCTCACATGTTCTCAGATGCTATAGAACACATCCAGGTACTTTTTTCCGAAATTGAAAATTTTAAGTTTTCAGGTCAATTTTCATAGGGCCGGTATCGGCCGTTCGGGGAGAGTTGAGAAGCAAGAGACTGGCACCTTCGGACAGCCACTGCGCCCGTTCTAGGCCTCCAAATACAGTTTTGTTGGTTTCTCACGTGTTCTCAGATGCCATAGAACACATCCAGGCACTTTTTTCCGAAATTGAAAATTTTAAGTTTTCAGGTCAATTTTCATAGGGCCGGTATCGGCCGTTCGGGGGGAGTTGTGAAGCAAGAGACTGGCACCTTCGGACAGCCACTGCGCCCGTTCTAGGCCTCCAAATACAGTTTTGTTGGTTTCTCACATGTTCTCAGATGCCATAGAACACATCCAGGCACTTTTTTCCGAAATTGAAAATTTTAAGTTTTCAGGTCAATTTTCATAGGGCCGGTATCGGGGGGAGTTGTGAAGCAAGAGACTGGCACCTTCGGACAGCCACTGCGCCCGTTCTAGGCCTCCAAATACAGTTTTGTTGGTTTCTCACGTGTTCTCAGATGCCATAGAACACATCCAGGTACTTTTTTCCGAAATTGAAAATTTTAAGTTTTCAGGTCAATTTTCATAGGGCCGGTATCGGCCGTTCGGGGGGAGTTGTGAAGCAAGAGACTGGCACCTTCGGACAGCCACTGCGCCCGTTCTAGGCCTCCAAATACAGTTTTGTTGGTTTCTCACATGTTCTCAGATGCCATAGAACACATCCAGGCACTTTTTTCCGAAATTGAAAATTTTAAGTTTTCAGGTCAATTTTCATAGGGCCGGTATCGGCCGTTCGGGGGGAGTTGAGAAGCAAGAGACTGGCACCTTCGGACAGCCACTGCGCCCGTTCTAGGCCTCCAAATACAGTTTTGTTGGTTTCTCACGTGTTCTTAGATGCCATAGAACACATCCAGGCACTTTTTTCCGAAATTGAAAATTTTAAGTTTTCAGGTTAATTTTCATAGGGCCGGTATCGGGGAGAGTTGAGAAGCAAGAGACTGGCACCTTCGGACAGCCACTGCGCCCGTTCTAGGCCTCCAAATACAGTTTTGTTGGTTTCTCACGTGTTCTCAGATGCCATAGAACACATCCAGGTACTTTTTTCCGAAATTGAAAATTTGAAGTTTTCAGGTCAATTTTCATAGGGCCGGTATCGGGGAGAGTTGAGAAGCAAGAGACTGGCACCTTCGGACAGCCACTGCGCCCGTTCTAGGCCTCCAAATACAGTTTTGTTGGTTTCTCACGTGTTCTCAGATGCCATAGAACACATCCAGGTACTTTTTTCCGAAATTGAAAATTTTAAGTTTTCAGGTCAATTTTCATAGGGCCGGTATCGGCCGTTCGGGGGGAGTTGTGAAGCAAGAGACTGGCACCTTCGGACAGCCACTGCGCCCGTTCTAGGCCTCCAAATACAGTTTTGTTGGTTTCTCACGTGTGCTCAGATGCCATAGAACACATCCAGGTACTTTTTTCCGAAATTGAAAATTTTAAGTTTTCAGGTCAATTTTCATAGGGCCGGTATCGGCCGTTCGGGGGGAGTTGTGAAGCAAGAGACTGGCACCTTCGGACAGCCACTGCGCCCGTTCTAGGCCTCCAAATACAGTTTTGTTGGTTTCTCACATGTTCTCAGATGCCATAGAAACATCCAGGCACTTTTTTCCGAAATTGAAAATTTTAAGTTTTCAGGTCAATTTTCATAGGGCCGGTATCGGCCGTTCGGGGGGAGTTGTGAAGCAAGAGACTGGCACCTTCGGACAGCCACTGCGCCCGTTCTAGGCCTCCAAATACAGTTTTGTTGGTTTCTCACATGTTCTCAGATGCCATAGAACACATCCAGGTACTTTTTTCCGAAATTGAAAATTTTAAGTTTTCAGGTCAATTTTCATAGGGCCGGTATCGGCCGTTCGGGGAGAGTTGAGAAGCAAGAGACTGGCACCTTCGGACAGCCACTGCGCCCGTTCTAGGCCTCCAAATACAGTTTTGTTGGTTTCTCACGTGTTCTCAGATGCCGTAGAACACATCCAGGCACTTTTTTCCGAAATTGAAAATTTTAAGTTTTCAGGTCAATTTTTATAGGGCCGGTATCGGCCGTTCGGGGGGAGTTGTGAAGCAAGAGACTGGCACCTTCGGACAGCCACTGCGCCCGTTCTAGGCCTCCAAATACAGTTTTGTTGGTTTCTCACGTGTTCTCAGATGCCATAGAACACATCCAGGCACTTTTTTCCGAAATTGAAAATTTTAAGTTTTCAGGTCAATTTTCATAGGGCCGGTATCGGCCGTTCGGGGGGAGTTGTGAAGTAAGAGACTGGCACCTTCGGACAGCCACTGCGCCCGTTCTAGGCCTCCAAATACAGTTTTGTTGGTTTCTCACATGTTCTCAGATGCCATAGAACACATCCAGGCACTTTTTTCCGAAATTGAAAATTTTAAGTTTTCAGGTCAATTTTCATAGGGCCGGTATCGGCCGTTCGGGGGGAGTTGTGAAGCAAGAGACTGGCACCTTCGGACAGCCACTGCGCCCGTTCTAGGCCTCCAAATACAGTTTTGTTGGTTTCTCACATGTTCTCAGATGCCATAGAACACATCCAGGCACTTTTTTCCGAAATTGAAAATTTTAAGTTTTCAGGTCAATTTTCATAGGGCCGGTATCGGGGAGAGTTGAGAAGCAAGAGACTGGCACCTTCGGACAGCCACTGCGCCCGTTCTAGGCCTCCAAATACAGTTTTGTTGGTTTCTCACATGTTCTCAGATGCCATAGAACACATCCAGGCACTTTTTTCCGAAATTGAAAATTTTAAGTTTTCAGGTTAATTTTCATAGGGCCGGCATCGGGGAGAGTTGAGAAGCAAGAGACTGGCACCTTCGGACAGCCACTGCGCCCGTTCTAGGCCTCCAAATACAGTTTTGTTGGTTTCTCACGTGTTCTCAGATGCCATAGAACACATCCAGGTACTTTTTTCCGAAATTGAAAATTTGAAGTTTTCAGGTCAATTTTCATAGGGCCGGTATCGGGGAGAGTTCAGAAGCAAGAGACTGGCACCTTCGGACAGTCACTGCGCCCGTTCTAGGCCTCCAAATACAGTTTTGTTGGTTTCTCACGTGTTCTCAGATGCCATAGAACACATCCAGGTACTTTTTTCCGAAATTGAAAATTTTAAGTTTTCAGGTCAATTTTCATAGGGCCGGTATCGGCCGTTCGGGGAGAGTTGTGAAGCAAGAGACTGGCACCTTCGGACAGCCACTGCGCCCGTTCTAGGCCTCCAAATACAGTTTTGTTGGTTTCTCACATGTTCTCAGATGCCATAGAACACATCCAGGCACTTTTTTCCGAAACTGAAAATTTTAAGTTTTCAGGTCAATTTTCATAGGGCCGGTATCGGCCGTTCGGGGAGAGTTGAGAAGCAAGAGACTGGCACCTTCGGACAGCCACTGCGCCCGTTCTAGGCCTCCAAATACAGTTTTGTTGGTTTCTCACGTGTTCTCAGATGCCATAGAACACATCCAGGTACTTTTTTCCGAAATTGAAAATTTGAAGTTTTCAGGTCAATTTTCATAGGGCCGGTATCGGGGAGAGTTGAGAAGCAAGAGACTGGCACCTTCGGACAGCCACTGCGCCCGTTCTAGGCCTCCAAATACAGTTTTGTTGGTTTCTCACGTGTTCTCAGATGCCATAGAACACATCCAGGCACTTTTTTCCGAAATTGAAAATTTTAAGTTTTCAGGTCAATTTTCATAGGGCCGGTATCGGCCGTTCGGGGGGAGTTGTGAAGCAAGAGACTGGCACCTTCGGACAGCCACTGCGCCCGTTCTAGGCCTCCAAATACAGTTTTGTTAGTTTCTCACATGTTCTCAGATGCCATAGAACACATCCAGGCACTTTTTTCCGAAATTGAAAATTTTAAGTTTTCAGGTCAATTTTCATAGGGCCGGTATCGGCCGTTCGGGGGGAGTTGTGAAGCAAGAGACTGGCACCTTCGGACAGCCACTGCGCCCGTTCTAGGCCTCCAAATACAGTTTTGTTGGTTTCTCACGTGTTCTCAGATGCCATAGAACACATCCAGGTACTTTTTTCCGAAATTGAAAATTTGAAGTTTTCAGGTCAATTTTCATAGGGCCGGTATCGGGGAGAGTTGAGAAGCAAGAGACTGGCACCTTCGGACAGCCACTGCGCCCGTTCTAGGCCTCCAAATACAGTTTTGTTGGTTTCTCACGTGTTCTCAGATGCCATAGAACACATCCAGGCACTTTTTTCCGAAATTAAAAATTTTAAGTTTTCAGGTCAACTGCGCCCGTTCTAGGCCTCCAAATACAGTTTTGTTGGTTTCTCACGTGTTCTCAGATGCCATAGAACACATCCAGGCACTTTTTTCCGAAATTGAAAATTTTAAGTTTTCAGGTCAATTTTCATAGGGCCGGTATCGGGGAGAGTTGTGAAGCAAGAGACTGTCACCTTCGGACAGCCACTGCGCCCGTTCTAGGCCTCCAAATACAGTTTTGTTGGTTTCTCACGTGTTTTCAGATGCCATAGAACACATCCAGGCACTTTTTTCCGAAATTGAAAATTTGAAGTTTTCAGGTCAATTTTCATAGGGCCGGTATCGGGGAGAGTTGAGAAGCAAGAGACTGGCACCTTCGGACAGCCACTGCGCCCGTTCTAGGCCTCCAAATACAGTTTTGTTGGTTTCTCACGTGTTCTCAGATGCCATAGAACACATCCAGGCACTTTTTTCCGAAATTGAAAATTTTAAGTTTTCAAGTCAATTTTCATAGGGCCGGTATCGGGGGGAGTTGTGAAGCAAGAGACTGGCACCTTCGGACAGCCACTGCGCCCGTTCTAGGCCTCCAAATACAGTTTTGTTGGTTTCTCACGTGTGCTCAGATGCCATAGAACACATCCAGGTACTTTTTTCCGAAATTGAAAATTTTAAGTTTTCAGGTCAATTTTCATAGGGCCGGTATCGGGGGGAGTTGTGAAGCAAGAGACTGGCACCTTCGGACAGCCACTGCGCCCGTTCTAGGCCTCCAAATACAGTTTTGTTGGTTTCTCACGTGTGCTCAGATGCCATAGAACACATCCAGGTACTTTTTTCCGAAATTGAAAATTTTAAGTTTTCAGGTCAATTTTCATAGGGCCGGTATCGGGGGGAGTTGTGAAGCAAGAGACTGGCACCTTCGGACAGCCACTGCGCCCGTTCTAGGCCTCCAAATACAGTTTTGTTGGTTTCTCACGTGTTCTCAGATGCCATAGAACACATCCAGGCACTTTTTTCCGAAATTGAAAATTTTAAGTTTTCAGGTCAATTTTCATAGGGCCGGTATCGGGGGGAGTTGTGAAGCAAGAGACTGTCACCTTCGGACAGCCACTGCGCCCGTTCTAGGCCTCCAAATACAGTTTTGTTGGTTTCTCACGTGTTCTCAGATGCCATAGAACACATCCAGGCACTTTTTTCCGAAATTGAAAATTTTAAGTTTTCAGGTCAATTTTCATAGGGCCGGTATCGGGGAGAGTTGAGAAGCAAGAGACTGGCACCTTCGGACAGCCACTGCGCCCGTTCTAGGCCTCCAAATACAGTTTTGTTGGTTTCTCACATGTTCTCAGATGCCATAGAACACATCCAGGTACTTTTTTCCGAAATTGAAAATTTTAAGTTTTCAGGTCAATTTTCATAGGGCCGGTATCGGGGTGAGTTGTGAAGCAAGAGACTGGCACCTTCGGACAGCCACTGCGCCCGTTCTAGGCCTCCAAATACAGTTTTGTTGGTTTCTCACGTGTTCTCAGATGCCATAGAACACATCCAGGCACTTTTTTCCGAAATTGAAAATTTTAAGTTTTCAGGTCAATTTTCATAGGGCCGGTATCGGGGGGAGTTGTGAAGCAAGAGACTGGCACCTTCGGACAGCCACTGCGCCCGTTCTAGGCCTCCAAATACAGTTTTGTTGGTTTCTCACGTGTGCTCAGATGCCATAGAACACATCCAGGTACTTTTTTCCGAAATTGAAAATTTTAAGTTTTCAGGTCAATTTTCATAGGGCCGGTATCGGCCGTTCGGGGGGAGTTGTGAAGCAAGAGACTGGCACCTTCGGACAGCCACTGCGCCCGTTCTAGGCCTCCAAATACAGTTTTGTTGGTTTCTCACATGTTCTCAGATGCCATAGAACACATCCAGGCACTTTTTTCCGAAATTGAAAATTTTAAGTTTTCAGGTCAATTTTCATAGGGCCGGTATCGGGGAGAGTTGAGAAGCAAGAGACTGGCACCTTCGGACAGCCACTGCGCCCGTTCTAGGCCTCCAAATACAGTTTTGTTGGTTTCTCACGTGTTCTCAGATGCCATAGAACACATCCAGGCACTTTTTTCCGAAATTAAAAATTTTAAGTTTTCAGGTCAATTTTCATAGGGCCGGTATCGGGGAGAGTTGAGAAGCAAGAGACTGGCACCTTCGGACAGCCACTGCGCCCGTTCTAGGCCTCCAAATACAGTTTTGTTGGTTTCTCACGTGTTCTCAGATGCCATAGAACACATCCAGGCACTTTTTTCCGAAATTGAAAATTTTAAGTTTTCAGGTCAATTTTCATAGGGCCGGTATCGGCCGGTATCGGGGAGAGTTGTGAAGCAAGAGACTGGCACCTTCGGACAGCCACTGCGCCCGTTCTAGGCCTCCAAATACAGTTTTGTTGGTTTCTCACATGTTCTCAGATGCCATAGAACACATCCAGGCACTTTTTTCCGAAATTGAAAATTTTAAGTTTTCAGGTCAATTTTCATAGGGCCGGTATCGGGGAGAGTTGAGAAGCAAGAGACTGGCACCTTCGGACAGCCACTGCGCCCGTTCTAGGCCTCCAAATACAGTTTTGTTGGTTTCTCACGTGTTCTCAGATGCCATAGAACACATCCAGGCACTTTTTTCCGAAATTAAAAATTTTAAGTTTTCAGGTCAATTTTCATAGGGCCGGTATCGGGGAGAGTTGAGAAGCAAGAGACTGGCACCTTCGGACAGCCACTGCGCCCGTTCTAGGCCTTCAAATACAGTTTTGTTGGTTTCTCACGTGTTCTCAGATGCCATAGAACACATCCAGGCACTTTTTTCCGAAATTGAAAATTTTAAGTTTTCAGGTCAATTTTCATAGGGCCGGTATCGGCCGTTCGGGGGGAGTTGTGAAGCAAGAGACTGGCACCTTCGGACAGCCAGTGCGCCCGTTCTAGGCCTCCAAATACAGTTTTGTTGGTTTCTCACGTGTGCTCAGATGCCATAGAACACATCCAGGTACTTTTTTCCGAAATTGAAAATTTTAAGTTTTCAGGTCAATTTTCATAGGGCCGGTATCGGCCGTTCGGGGAGAGTTGAGAAGCAAGAGACTGGCACCTTCGGACAGCCACTGCGCCCGTTCTAGGCCTCCAAATACAGTTTTGTTGGTTTCTCACGTGTTCTCAGATGCCATAGAACACATCCAGGTACTTTTTTCCGAAATTGAAAATTTGAAGTTTTCAGGTCAATTTTCATAGGGCCGGTATCGGCCGTTCGGGGAGAGTTGTGAAGCAAGAGACTGGCACCTTCGGACAGCCACTGCGCCCGTTCTAGGCCTCCAAATACAGTTTTGTTGGTTTCTCACGTGTTCTCAGATGCCATAGAACACATCCAGGCACTTTTTTCCGAAATTGAAAATTTTAAGTTTTCAGGTCAATTTTCATAGGGCCGGTATCGGCCGTTCGGGGAGAGTTGTGAAGCAAGAGACTGGCACCTTCGGACAGCCACTGCGCCCGTTCTAGGCCTCCAAATACAGTTTTGTTGGTTTCTCACATGTTCTCAGATGCCATAGAACACATCCAGGCACTTTTTTCCGAAATTGAAAATTTTAAGTTTTCAGGTCAATTTTCATAGGGCCGGTATCGGGGAGAGTTGAGAAGCAAGAGACTGGCACCTTCGGACAGCCACTGCGCCCGTTCTAGGCCTCCAAATACAGTTTTGTTGGTTTCTCACGTGTTCTCAGATGCCATAGAACACATCCAGGCACTTTTTTCCGAAATTGAAAATTTTAAGTTTTCAGGTCAATTTTCATAGGGCCGGTATCGGGGGGAGTTGTGAAGCAAGAGACTGGCACCTTCGGACAGCCACTGCGCCCGTTCTAGGCCTCCAAATACAGTTTTGTTGGTTTCTCACGTGTGCTCAGATGCCATAGAACACATCCAGGTACTTTTTTCCGAAATTGAAAATTTTAAGTTTTCAGGTCAATTTTCATAGGGCCGGTATCGGCCGTTCGGGGGGAGTTGTGAAGCAAGAGACTGGCACCTTCGGACAGCCACTGCGCCCGTTCTAGACCTCCAAATACAGTTTTGTTGGTTTCTCACGTGTTCTCAGATGCCATAGAACACATCCAGGTACTTTTTTCCGAAATTGAAAATTTTAAGTTTTCAGGTCAATTTTCATAGGGCCGGTATCGGGGAGAGTTGTGAAGCAAGAGACTGGCACCTTCGGACAGCCACTGCGCCCGTTCTAGGCCTCCAAATACAGTTTTGTTGGTTTCTCACATGTTCTCAGATGCCATAGAACACATCCAGGCACTTTTTTCCGAAATTGAAAATTTTAAGTTTTCAGGTCAATTTTCATAGGGCCGGTATCGGGGAGAGTTGAGAAGCAAGAGACTGGCACCTTCGGACAGCCACTGCGCCCGTTCTAGGCCTCCAAATACAGTTTTGTTGGTTTCTCACATGTTCTCAGATGCCATAGAACACATCCAGGCACTTTTTTCCGAAATTGAAAATTTTAAGTTTTCAGGTCAATTTTCATAGGGCCGGTATCGGCCGTTCGGGGAGAGTTGAGAAGCAAGAGACTGGCACCTTCGGACAGCCACTGCGCCCGTTCTAGGCCTCCAAATACAGTTTTGTTGGTTTCTCACGTGTTCTCAGATGCCATAGAACACATCCAGGTACTTTTTTCCGAAATTGAAAATTTGAAGTTTTCAGGTCAATTTTCATAGGGCCGGTATCGGCCGTTCGGGGAGAGTTGTGAAGCAAGAGACTGGCACCTTCGGACAGCCACTGCGCCCGTTCTAGGCCTCCAAATACAGTTTTGTTGGTTTCTCACGTGTTCTCAGATGCCATAGAACACATCCAGGCACTTTTTTCCGAAATTGAAAATTTGAAGTTTTCAGGTCAATTTTCATAGGGCCGGTATCGGCCGTTCGGGGGGAGTTGTGAAGCAAGAGACTGGCACCTTCGGACAGCCACTGCGCCCGTTCTAGGCCTCCAAATACAGTTTTGTTGGTTTCTCACATGTTCTCAGATGCCATAGAACACATCCAGGCACTTTTTTCCGAAACTGAAAATTTTAAGTTTTCAGGTCAATTTTCATAGGGCCGGTATCGGCCGTTCGGGGAGAGTTGAGAAGCAAGAGACTGGCACCTTCGGACAGCCACTGCGCCCGTTCTAGACCTCCAAATACAGTTTTGTTGGTTTCTCACGTGTTCTCAGATGCCATAGAACACATCCAGGTACTTTTTTCCGAAATTGAAAATTTGAAGTTTTCAGGTCAATTTTCATAGGGCCGGTATCGGGGAGAGTTGAGAAGCAAGAGACTGGCACCTTCGGACAGCCACTGCGCCCGTTCTAGGCCTCCAAATACAGTTTTGTTGGTTTCTCACGTGTTCTCAGATGCCATAGAACACATCCAGGCACTTTTTTCCGAAATTGAAAATTTTAAGTTTTCAGGTCAATTTTCATAGGGCCGGTATCGGGGGGAGTTGTGAAGCAAGAGACTGGCACCTTCGGACAGCCACTGCGCCCGTTCTAGGCCTCCAAATACAGTTTTGTTGGTTTCTCACGTGTTCTCAGAACGGGCGTAGTGGCTGTCCGAAGGTGCCAGTCTCTTGCTTCACAACTCCCCCCGAACGGCCGATACCGGCCCTATGAAAATTGACCTGAAAACTTAAAATTTTCAATTTCGGAAAAAAGTGCCTGGATGTGTTCTATGGCATCTGAGAACATGTGAGAAACCAACAAAACTGTATTTGGAGGCCTAGAACGGGCGCAGTGGCTGTCCGAAGGTGCCAGTCTCTTGCTTCACAACTCCCCCCGAACGGCCGATACCGGCCCTATGAAAATTGACCTGAAAACTTAAAATTTTCAATTTCGGAAAAAAGTACCTGGATGTGCTCTATGGCATCTGAGCACACGTGAGAAACCAACAAAACTGTATTTGGAGGCCTAGAACGGGCGCAGTGGCTGTCCGAAGGTGCCAGTCTCTTGCTTCACAACTCCCCCCGAACGGCCGATACCGGCCCTATGAAAATTGACCTGAAAACTTAAAATTTTCAATTTCGGAAAAAAGTGCCTGGATGTGTTCTATGGCATCTGAGAACACGTGAGAAACCAACAAAACTGTATTTGGAGGCCTAGAACGGGCGCAGTGGCTGTGCGAAGGTGCCAGTCTCTTGCTTCTCAACTCTCCCCGATACCGGCCCTATGAAAATTGACCTGAAAACTTCAAATTTTCAATTTCGGAAAAAAGTACCTGGATGTGTTCTATGGCATCTGAGAACACGTGAGAAACCAACAAAACTGTATTTGGAGGCCTAGAACGGGCGCAGTGGCTGTCCGAAGGTGCCAGTCTCTTGCTTCACAACTCCCCCCGAACGGCCGATACCGGCCCTATGAAAATTGACCTGAAAACTTAAAATTTTCAATTTCGGAAAAAAGTGCCTGGATGTGTTCTATGGCATCTGAGAACACGTGAGAAACCAACAAAACTGTATTTGGAGGCCTAGAACGGGCGCAGTGGCTGTCCGAAGGTGCCAGTCTCTTGCTTCTCAACTCTCCCCGATACCGGGCCTATGAAAATTGACCTGAAAACTTAAAATTTTCAATTTCGGAAAAAAGTGCCTGGATGTGTTCTATGGCATCTGAGAACATGTGAGAAACCAACAAAACTGCATTTGGAGGCCTAGAACGGGCGCAGTGGCTGTCCGAAGGTGCCAGTCTCTTGCTTCTCAACTCTCCCCGATGCCGGCCCTATGAAAATTGACCTGAAAACTTAAAATTTTCAATTTCGGAAAAAAGTGCCTGGATGTGTTCTATGGCATCTGAGAACACGTGAGAAACCAACAAAACTGTATTTGGAGGCCTAGAACGGGCGCAGTGGCTGTCCGAAGGTGCCAGTCTCTTGCCTCTCAACTCTCCCCGATACCGGCCCTATGAAAATTGACCTGAAAACTTCAAATTTTCAATTTCGGAAAAAAGTGCCTGGATGTGTTCTATGGCATCTGAGAACACGTGAGAAACCAACAAAACTGTATTTGGAGGCCTAGAACGGGCGCAGTGGCTGTCCGAAGGTGCCAGTCTCTTGCTTCTCAACTCTCCCCGATACCGGCCATATGAAAATTGACCTGAAAACTTAAAATTTTCAATTTCGGAAAAAAGTGCCTGGATGTGTTCTATGGCATCTGAGAACACGTGAGAAACCAACAAAACTGTATTTGGAGGCCTAGAACGGGCGCAGTGGCTGTCCGAAGGTGCCAGTCTCTTGCTTCACAACTCCCCCCGAACGGCCGATACCGGCCCTATGAAAATTGACCTGAAAACTTAAAATTTTCAATTTCGGAAAAAAGTGCCTGGATGTGTTCTATGGCATCTGAGAACACGTGAGAAACCAACAAAACTGTATTTGGAGGCCTAGAACGGGCGCAGTGGCTGTCCGAAGGTGCCAGTCTCTTGCTTCTCAACTCTCCCCGATACCGGCCCTATGAAAATTGACCTGAAAACTTAAAATTTTCAATTTCGGAAAAAAGTGCCTGGATGTGTTCTATGGCATCTGAGAACACGTGAGAAACCAACAAAACTGTATTTGAAGGCCTAGAACGGGCGCAGTGGCTGTCCGAAGGTGCCAGTCTCTTGCTTCACAACTCCCCCCGAACGGCCGATACCGGCCCTATGAAAATTGACCTGAAAACTTCAAATTTTCAATTTCGGAAAAAAGTGCCTGGATGTGTTCTATGGCATCTGAGAACACGTGAGAAACCAACAAAACTGTATTTGGAGGCCTAGAACGGGCGCAGTGGCTGTCCGAAGGTGCCAGTCTCTTGCTTCTCAACTCTCCCCGATACCGGCCCTATGAAAATTGACCTGAAAACCTCAAATTTTCAATTTCGGAAAAAAGTGCCTGGATGTGTTCTATGGCATCTGAGAACACGTGAGAAACCAACAAAACTGTATTTGGAGGCCTAGAACGGGCGCAGTGGCTGTCCGAAGGTGCCAGTCTCTTGCTTCTCAACTCTCCCCGATACCGGCCCTATGAAAATTGACCTGAAAACTTCAAATTTTCAATTTCGGAAAAAAGTGCCTGGATGTGTTCTATGGCATCTGAGAACACGTGAGAAACCAACAAAACTGTATTTGGAGGCCTAGAACGGGCGCAGTGGCTGTCCGAAGGTGCCAGTCTCTTGCTTCACAACTCTCCCCGATACCGGCCCTATGAAAATTGACCTGAAAACCTCAAATTTTCAATTTCGGAAAAAAGTGCCTGGATGTGTTCTATGGCATCTGAGAACACGTGAGAAACCAACAAAACTGTATTTGGAGGCCTAGAACGGGCGCAGTGGCTGTCCGAAGGTGCCAGTCTCTTGCTTCTCAACTCTCCCCGATACCGGCCCTATGAAAATTGACCTGAAAACTTCAAATTTTCAATTTCGGAAAAAAGTGCCTGGATGTGTTCTATGGCATCTGAGAACACGTGAGAAACCAACAAAACTGTATTTGGAGGCCTAGAACGGGCGCAGTGGCTGTCCGAAGGTGCCAGTCTCTTGCTTCACAACTCCCCCCGAACGGCCGATACCGGCCCTATGAAAATTGACCTGAAAACTTCAAATTTTCAATTTCGGAAAAAAGTACCTGGATGTGTTCTATGGCATCTGAGAACACGTGAGAAACCAACAAAACTGTATTTGGAGGCCTAGAACGGGCGCAGTGGCTGTCCGAAGGTGCCAGTCTCTTGCTTCTCAACTCTCCCCGATACCGGCCCTATGAAAATTGACCTGAAAACTTCAAATTTTCAATTTCGGAAAAAAGTGCCTGGATGTGTTCTATGGCATCTGAGAACACGTGAGAAACCAACAAAACTGTATTTGGAGGCCTAGAACGGGCGCAGTGGCTGTCCGAAGGTGCCAGTCTCTTGCTTCTCAACTCTCCCCGATACCGGCCCTATGAAAATTGACCTGAAAACTTAAAATTTTCAATTTCGGAAAAAAGTGCCTGGATGTTTCTATGGCATCTGAGAACATGTGAGAAACCAACAAAACTGTATTTGGAGGCCTAGAACGGGCGCAGTGGCTGTCCGAAGGTGCCAGTCTCTTGCTTCTCAACTCTCCCCGATACCGGCCCTATGAAAATTGACCTGAAAACTTCAAATTTTCAATTTCGGAAAAAAGTACCTGGATGTGTTCTATGGCATCTGAGAACACGTGAGAAACCAACAAAACTGTATTTGGAGGCCTAGAACGGGCGCAGTGGCTGTCCGAAGGTGCCAGTCTCTTGCTTCTCAACTCTCCCCGAACGGCCGATACCGGCCCTATGAAAATTGACCTGAAAACTTAAAATTTTCAGTTTCGGAAAAAAGTGCCTGGATGTGTTCTATGGCATCTGATAACATGTGAGAAACCAACAAAACTGTATTTGGAGGCCTAGAACGGGCGCAGTGGCTGTCCGAAGGTGCCAGTCTCTTGCTTCACAACTCTCCCCGAACGGCCGATACCGGCCCTATGAAAATTGACCTGAAAACTTAAAATTTTCAATTTCGGAAAAAAGTACCTGGATGTGTTCTATGGCATCTGAGAACACGTGAGAAACCAACAAAACTGTATTTGGAGGCCTAGAACGGGCGCAGTGGCTGTCCGAAGGTGCCAGTCTCTTGCTTCACAACTCCCCCCGAACGGCCGATACCGGCCCTATGAAAATTGACCTGAAAACCTCAAATTTTCAATTTCGGAAAAAAGTGCCTGGATGTGTTCTATGGCATCTGAGAACACGTGAGAAACCAACAAAACTGTATTTGGAGGCCTAGAACGGGCGCAGTGGCTGTCCGAAGGTGCCAGTCTCTTGCTTCTCAACTCTCCCCGATACCGGCCCTATGAAAATTGACCTGAAAACTTCAAATTTTCAATTTCGGAAAAAAGTGCCTGGATGTGTTCTATGGCATCTGAGAACACGTGAGAAACCAACAAAACTGTATTTGGAGGCCTAGAACGGGCGCAGTGGCTGTCCGAAGGTGCCAGTCTCTTGCTTCACAACTCTCCCCGATACCGGCCCTATAAAAATTGACCTGAAAACTTCAAATTTTCAATTTCGGAAAAAAGTGCCTGGATGTGTTCTATGGCATCTTAGAACACGTGAGAAACCAACAAAACTGTATTTGGAGGCCTAGAACGGGCGCAGTGGCTGTCCGAAGGTGCCAGTCTCTTGCTTCACAACTCCCCCCGAACGGCCGATACCGGCCCTATGAAAATTGACCTGAAAACTTCAAATTTTCAATTTCGGAAAAAAGTACCTGGATGTGTTCTATGGCATCTGAGAACACGTGAGAAACCAACAAAACTGTATTTGGAGGCCTGGAACGGGCGCAGTGGCTGTCCGAAGGTGCCAGTCTCTTGCTTCTCAACTCTCCCCGAACGGCCGATACCGGCCCTATGAAAATTGACCTGAAAACTTAAAATTTTCAGTTTCGGAAAAAAGTGCCTGGATGTGTTCTATGGCATCTGAGAACATGTGAGAAACCAACAAAACTGTATTTGGAGGCCTAGAACGGGCGCAGTGGCTGTCCGAAGGTGCCAGTCTCTTGCTTCACAACTCTCCCCGAACGCCGATACCGGCCCTATGAAAATTGACCTGAAAACTTAAAATTTTCAATTTCGGAAAAAAGTACCTGGATGTGTTCTATGGCATCTGAGAACATGTGAGAAACCAACAAAACTGTATTTGGAGGCCTAGAACGGGCGCAGTGGCTGTCCGAAAGTGCCAGTCTCTTGCTTCTCAACTCTCCCCGATACCGGCCCTATGAAAATTGACCTGAAAACTTAAAATTTTCAATTTCGGAAAAAAGTACCTGGATGTGTTCTATGGCATCTGAGAACACGTGAGAAACCAACAAAACTGTATTTGGAGGCCTAGAACGGGCGCAGTGGCTGTCCGAAGGTGCCAGTCTCTGCTTCACAACTCCCATGATACCGGCCCTATGAAAATTGACCTGAAAACTTAAAATTTTCAATTTCGGAAAAAAGTGCCTGGATGTGTTCTATGGCATCTGAGAACATGTGAGAAACCAACAAAACTGTATTTGGAGGCCTAGAACGGGCGCAGTGGCTGTCCGAAGGTGCCAGTCTCTTGCTTCACAACTCCCCCCGGTACCGGCCCTATGAAAATTGACCTGAAAACTTAAAATTTTCAATTTCGGAAAAAAGTGCCTGGATGTGTTCTATGGCATCTGAGAACATGTGAGAAACCAACAAAACTGTATTTGGAGGCCTAGAACGGGCGCAGTGGCTGTCCGAAGGTGCCAGTCTCTTGCTTCACAACTCCCCCCGAACGGCCGATACCGGCCCTATGAAAATTGACCTGAAAACTTAAAATTTTCAATTTCGGAAAAAAGTGCCTGGATGTGTTCTATGGCATCTGAGAACATGTGAAAAACCAACAAAACTGTATTTGGAGGCCTAGAACGGGCGCAGTGGCTGTCCGAAGGTGCCAGTCTCTTGCTTCACAACTCCCCCCGATACCGGCCCTATGAAAATTGACCTGAAAACTTAAAATTTTCAATTTCGGAAAAAAGTGCCTGGATGTGTTCTATGGCATCTGAGAACACGTGAGAAACCAACAAAACTGTATTTGGAGGCCTAGAACGGGCGCAGTGGCTGTCCGAAGGTGTCAGTCTCTTGCTTCACAACTCCCCCCGAACGGCCGATACCGGCCCTATGAAAATTGACCTGAAAACTTAAAATTTTCAATTTCGGAAAAAAGTGCCTGGATGTGTTCTATGGCATCTGAGAACACGTGAGAAACCAAAAAAACTGTATTTGGAGGCCTAGAACGGGCGCAGTGGCTGTCCGAAGGTGCCAGTCTCTTGCTTCACAACTCCCCCCGATACCGGCCCTATGAAAATTGACCTGAAAACTTAAAATTTTCAATTTCGGAAAAAAGTGCCTGGATGTGTTCTATGGCATCTGAGAACATGTGAGAAACCAACAAAACTGTATTTGGAGGCCTAGAACGGGCGCAGTGGCTGTCCGAAGGTGCCAGTCTCTTGCTTCTCAACTCTCCCTGATACCGGCCCTATGAAAATTGACCTGAAAACTTAAAATTTTCAATTTCGGAAAAAAGTACCTGGATGTGTTCTATGGCATCTGAGAACACGTGAGAAACCAACAAAACTGTATTTGGAGGCCTAGAACGGGCGCAGTGGCTGTCCGAAGGTGCCAGTCTCTTGCTTCTCAACTCCCTCCGATACCGGCCCTATGAAAATTGACCTGAAAACTTAAAATTTTCAATTTCGGAAAAAAGTGCCTGGATGTGTTCTATGGCATCTGAGAACACGTGAGAAACCAACAAAACTGTATTTGGAGGCCTAGAACGGGCGCAGTGGCTGTCCGAAGGTGCCAGTCTCTTGCTTCTCAACTCTCCCCGATACCGGCCCTATGAAAATTGACCTGAAAACTTAAAATTTTCAATTTCGGAAAAAAGTGCCTGGATGTGTTCTATGGCATCTGAGAACACGTGAGAAACCAACAAAACTGTATTGGAGGCCTAGAACGGGCGCAGTGGCTGTCCGAAGGTGCCAGTCTCTTGCTTCACAACTCCCCCCGAACGGCCGATACCGGCCCTATGAAAATTGACCTGAAAACTTAAAATTTTCAATTTCGGAAAAAAGTACCTGGATGTGTTCTATGGCATCTGAGCACACGTGAGAAACCAACAAAACTGTATTTGGAGGCCTAGAACGGGCGCAGTGGCTGTCCGAAGGTGCCAGTCTCTTGCTTCACAACTCCCCCCGAACGGCCGATACCGGCCCTATGAAAATTGACCTGAAAACTTAAAATTTTCAATTCGGAAAAATTGCCTGGATGTGTTCTATGGCATCTGAGAACACGTGAGAAACCAACAAAACTGTATTTGGAGGCCTAGAACGGGCGCAGTGGCTGTCCGAAGGTGCCAGTCTCTTGCTTCTCAACTCTCCCCGATACCGGCCCTATGAAAATTGACCTGAAAACTTCAAATTTTCAATTTCGGAAAAAAGTGCCTGGATGTGTTCTATGGCATCTGAGAACACGTGAGAAACCAACAAAACTGTATTTGGAGGCCTAGAACGGGCGCAGTGGCTGTCCGAAGGTGCCAGTCTCTTGCTTCTCAACTCTCCCCGATACCGGCCCTATGAAAATTGACCTGAAAACTTCAAATTTTCAATTCGGAAAAAAGTGCCTGGATGTGTTCTATGGCATCTGAGAACACGTGAGAAACCAACAAAACTGTATTTGGAGGCCTAGAACGGGCGCAGTGGCTGTCCGAAGGTGCCAGTCTCTTGCTTCTCAACTCTCCCCGATACCGGCCCTATGAAAATTGACCTGAAAACTTAAAATTTTCAATTTCGGAAAAAAGTGCCTGGATGTTTCTATGGCATCTGAGAACATGTGAGAAACCAACAAAACTGTATTTGGAGGCCTAGAACGGGCGCAGTGGCTGTCCGAAGGTGCCAGTCTCTTGCTTCTCAACTCTCCCCGATACCGGCCCTATGAAAATTGACCTGAAAACTTCAAATTTTCAATTTCGGAAAAAAGTACCTGGATGTGTTCTATGGCATCTGAGAACACGTGAGAAACCAACAAAACTGTATTTGGAGGCCTAGAACGGGCGCAGTGGCTGTCCGAAGGTGCCAGTCTCTTACTTCACAACTCCCCCCGAACGGCCGATACCGGCCTTATGAAAATTGACCTGAAAACTTAAAATTTTCAATTTCGGAAAAAAGTGCCTGGATGTGTTCTATGGCATCTGAGAACATGTGAGAAACCAACAAAACTGTATTTGGAGGCCTAGAACGGGCGCAGTGGCTGTCCGAAGGTGCCAGTCTCTTGCTTCTCAACTCTCCCCGATACCGGCCCTATGAAAATTGACCTGAAAACTTCAAATTTTCAATTTCGGAAAAAAGTACCTGGATGTGTTCTATGGCATCTGAGAACATGTGAGAAACCAACAAAACTGTATTTGGAGGCCTAGAACGGGCGCAGTGGCTGTCCGAAGGTGCCAGTCTCTTGCTTCACAACTCTCCCCGAACGGCCGATACCGGCCCTATGAAAATTGACCTGAAAACTTAAAATTTTCAATTTCGGAAAAAAGTGCCTGGATGTGTTCTATGGCATCTGAGAACATGTGAGAAACCAACAAAACTGTATTTGGAGGCCTAGAACGGGCGCAGTGGCTGTCCGAAGGTGCCAGTCTCTTGCTTCTCAACTCTCCCCGAACGGCCGATACCGGCCCTATGAAAATTGACCTGAAAACTTAAAATTTTCAATTTCGGAAAAAAGTGCCTGGATGTGTTCTATGGCATCTGAGAACATGTGAGAAACCAACAAAACTGTATTTGGAGGCCTAGAACGGGCGCAGTGGCTGTCCGAAGGTGCCAGTCTCTTGCTTCTCAACTCTCCTCGATACCGGCCCTATGAAAATTGACCTGAAAACTTCAAATTTTCAATTTCGGAAAAAAGTACCTGGATGTGTTCTATGGCATCTGAGAACACGTGAGAAACCAACAAAACTGTATTTGGAGGCCTAGAACGGGCGCAGTGGCTGTCCGAAGGTGCCAGTCTCTTGCTTCACAACTCCCCCCGATACCGGCCCTATGAAAATTGACCTGAAAACTTAAAATTTTCAATTTCGGAAAAAAGTGCCTGGATGTGTTCTATGGCATCTGAGAACATGTGAGAAACCAACAAAACTGTATTTGGAGGCCTAGAACGGGCGCAGTGGCTGTCCGAAGGTGCCAGTCTCTTGCTTCACAACTCTCCCCGAACGGCCGATACCGGCCCTATGAAAATTGACCTGAAAACTTAAAATTTTCAATTTCGGAAAAAAGTGCCTGGATGTGTTCTATGGCATCTGAGAACACGTGAGAAACCAACAAAACTGTATTTGGAGGCCTAGAACGGGCGCAGTGGCTGTCCGAAGGTGCCAGTCTCTTGCTTCTCAACTCTCCCCGATGCCGGCCCTATGAAAATTGACCTGAAAACTTAAAATTTTCAATTTCGGAAAAAAGTGCCTGGATGTGTTCTATGGCATCTGAGAACACGTGAGAAACCAACAAAACTGTATTTGGAGGCCTAGAACGGGCGCAGTGGCTGTCCGAAGGTGCCAGTCTCTTGCTTCACAACTCCCCCCGATACCGGCCCTATGAAAATTGACCTGAAAACTTAAAATTTTCAATTTCGGAAAAAAGTGCCTGGATGTGTTCTATGGCATCTGAGAACACGTGAGAAACCAACAAAACTGTATTTGGAGACCTAGAACGGGCGCAGTGGCTGTCCGAAGGTGCCAGTCGCTTGCTTCACAACTCCCCCCGAACGGCCGATACCGGCCCTATGAAAATTGACCTGAAAACTTAAAATTTTCAATTTCGGAAAAAAGTGCCTGGATGTGTTCTATGGCATCTGAGAACATGTGAGAAACCAACAAAACTGTATTTGGAGGCCTAGAACGGGCGCAGTGGCTGTCCGAAGGTGCCAGTCTCTTGCTTCACAACTCCCCCCGAACGGCCGATACCGGCCCTATGAAAATTGACCTGAAAACTTAAAATTTTCAATTTCGGAAAAAAGTGCCTGGATGTGTTCTATGGCATCTGAGAACACGTGAGAAACCAACAAAACTGTATTTGGAGGCCTAGAACGGGCGCAGTGGCTGTCCGAAGGTGCCAGTCTCTTGCTTCTCAACTCTCCCCGATACCGGCCCTATGAAAATTGACCTGAAAACTTCAAATTTTCAATTTCGGAAAAAAGTACCTGGATGTGTTCTATGGCATCTGAGAACACGTGAGAAACCAACAAAACTGTATTTGGAGGCCTAGAACGGGCGCAGTGGCTGTCTGAAGGTGCCAGTCTCTTGCTTCTTAACTCTCCCCGAACGGCCGATACCGGCTCTATGAAAATTGACCTGAAAACTTAAAATTTTCAATTTCGGAAAAAAGTGCCTGGATGTGTTCTATGGCATGTGAGAACACGTGAGAAACCAACAAAACTGTATTTGGAGGCCTAGAACGGGCGCAGTGGCTGTCCGAAGGTGCCAGTCTCTTGCTTCTCAACTCTCCCCGATACCGGCCCTATGAAAATTGACCTGAAAACTTAAAATTTTCAATTTCGGAAAAAAGTACCTGGATGTGTTCTATGGCATCTGAGAACACGTGAGAAACCAACAAAACTGTATTTGGAGGCCTAGAACGGTCGCAGTGGCTGTCCGAAGGTGCCAGTCTCTTGCTTCTCAACTCTCCCCGAACGGCCGATACCGGCCCTATGAAAATTGACCTGAAAACTTAAAATTTTCAATTTCGGAAAAAAGTGCCTGGATGTGTTCTATGGCATCTGAGAACATGTGAGAAACCAACAAAACTGTATTTGGAGGCCTAGAACGGGCGCAGTGGCTGTCCGAAGGTGCCAGTCTCTTGCTTCACAACTCCCCCCGAACGGCCGATACCGGCCCTATGAAAATTGACCTGAAAACTTAAAATTTTCAATTTCGGAAAAAAGTGCCTGGATGTGTTCTATGGCATCTGAGAACACGTGAGAAACCAACAAAACTGTATTTGGAGGCCTAGAACGGGCGCAGTGGCTGTCCGAAGGTGCCAGTCTCTTGCTTCTCAACTCTCCCCGATACCGGCCCTATTAAAATTGACCTGAAAACTTCAAATTTTCAATTTCGGAAAAAAGTACCTGGATGTGTTCTATGGCATCTGAGAACACGTGAGAAACCAACAAAACTGTATTTGGAGGCCTAGAACGGGCGCAGTGGCTGTCCGAAGGTGCCAGTCTCTTGCTTCTCAACTCTCCCCGAACGGCCGATACCGGCCCTATGAAAATTGACCTGAAAACTTAAAATTTTCAATTTCGGAAAAAAGTTACCTGGATGTGTTCTATGGCATCTGAGAACATGTGAGAAACCAACAAAACTGTATTTGGAGGCCTAGAACGGGCGCAGTGGCTGTCCGAAGGTGCCAGTCTCTTGCTTCTCAACTCTCCCCGAACGGCCGATACCGGCCCTATGAAAATTGACCTGAAAACTTAAAATTTTCAATTTCGGAAAAAAGTGCCTGGATGTGTTCTATGGCATCTGAGAACACGTGAGAAACCAACAAAACTGTATTTGGAGGCCTAGAACGGGCGCAGTGGCTGTCCGAAGGTGCCAGTCTCTTGCTTCTCAACTCTCCCCGAACGGCCGATACCGGCCCTATGAAAATTGACCTGAAAACTTAAAATTTTCAATTTCGGAAAAAAGTGCCTGGATGTGTTCTATGGCATCTGAGAACATGTGAGAAACCAACAAAACTGTATTTGGAGGCCTAGAACGGGCGCAGTGGCTGTCCGAAGGTGCCAGTCTCTTGCTTCACAACTCCCCCCGAACGGCCGATACCGGCCCTATGAAAATTGACCTGAAAACTTAAAATTTTCAATTTCGGAAAAAAGTGCCTGGATGTGTTCTATGGCATCTGAGAACATGTGAGAAACCAACAAAACTGTATTTGGAG
>CALYFP010000039.1:0-41206 GCA_944738645.1 Eristalinus sepulchralis
GTGAAGCAAGAGACTGGCACCTTCGGACAGCCACTGCGCCCGTTCTAGGCCTCCAAATACAGTTTTGGTTGGTTTCTCACATGTTCTCAGATGCCATAGAACACATCCAGGCACTTTTTTCCGAAATTGAAAATTTTAAGTTTTCAGGTAAATTTTCATAGGGCCGGTATCGCGTGGGGGAGTTGTGAAGCAAGAGACTGGCACCTTCGGACAGCCACTGCGCCCGTTCTAGGCCTCCAAATACAGTTTTGTTGGTTTCTCACATGTTCTCAGATGCCATAGAACACATCCAGGCACTTTTTTCCGAAATTGAAAATTTTAAGTTTTCAGGTAAATTTTCATAGGGCCGGTATCGGCCGATCGGGGGAGTTGTGAAGCAAGAGACTGGCACCTTCGGACAGCCACTGCGCCCGTTCTAGGCCTCCAAATACAGTTTTGTTGGTTTCTCACATGTTCTCAGATGCCATAGAACACATCCAGGCACTTTTTTCCGAAATTGAAAATTTTAAGTTTTCAGGTAAATTTTCATAGGGCCGGTATCGGGGGGAGTTGTGAAGCAAGAGACTGGCACCTTCGGACAGCCACTGCGCCCGTTCTAGGCCTCCAAATACAGTTTTGTTGGTTTCTCACATGTTCTCAGATGCCATAGAACACATCCAGGCACTTTTTTCCGAAATTGAAAATTTTAAGTTTTCAGGTAAATTTTCATAGGGCCGGTATCGGGGAGAGTTGTGAAGCAAGAGACTGGCACCTTCGGACAGCCACTGCGCCCGTTCTAGGCCTCCAAATACAGTTTTGTTGGTTTCTCACATGTTCTCAGATGCCATAGAACACATCCAGGCACTTTTTTCCGAAATTGAAAATTTTAAGTTTTCAGGTAAATTTTCATAGGGCCGGTATCGGGGAGAGTTGTGAAGCAAGAGACTGGCACCTTCGGACAGCCACTGCGCCCGTTCTAGGCCTCCAAATACAGTTTTGTTGGTTTCTCACGTGTTCTCAGATGCCATAGAACACATCCAGGCACTTTTTTCCGAAATTGAAAATTTTAAGTTTTCAGGTAAATTTTCATAGGGCCGGTATCGGGGGGAGTTGTGAAGCAAGAGACTGGCACCTTCGGACAGCCACTGCGCCCGTTCTAGGCCTCCAAATACAGTTTTGTTGGTTTCTCACGTGTTCTCAGATGCCATAGAACACATCCAGGCACTTTTTCCGAAATTGAAAATTTTAAGTTTTCAGGTAAATTTTCATAGGGCCGGTATCGGGGGGAGTTGTGAAGCAAGAGACTGGCACCTTCGGACAGCCACTGCGCCCGTTCTAGGCCTCCAAATACAGTTTTGTTGGTTTCTCACGTGTTCTCAGATGCCATAGAACACATCCAGGCACTTTTTTCCGAAATTGAAAATTTTAAGTTTTCAGGTAAATTTTCATAGGGCCGGTATCGGGGGAGAGTTGTGAAGCAAGAGACTGGCACCTTCGGACAGCCACTGCGCCCGTTCTAGGCCTCCAACCAAACCAAATACAGTTTTGTTGGTTTCTCACGTGTTCTCAGATGCCATAGAACACATCCAGGCACTTTTTCCGAAATTGAAAATTTTAAGTTTTCAGGTAAATTTTCATAGGGCCGGTATCGGGGGGAGTTGTGAAGCAAGAGACTGGCACCTTCGGACAGCCACTGCGCCCGTTCTAGGCCTCCAAATACAGTTTTGTTGGTTTCTCACGTGTTCTCAGATGCCATAGAACACATCCAGGCACTTTTTTCCGAAATTGAAAATTTTAAGTTTTCAGGTAAATTTTCATAGGGCCGGTATCGGGGGGAGTTGTGAAGCAAGAGACTGGCACCTTCGGACAGCCACTGCGCCCGTTCTAGGCCTCCAAATACAGTTTTGTTGGTTTCTCACGTGTTCTCAGATGCCATAGAACACATCCAGGCACTTTTTTCCGAAATTGAAAATTTTAAGTTTTCAGGTAAATTTTCATAGGGCCGGTATCGGGGGGAGTTGTGAAGCAAGAGACTGGCACCTTCGGACAGCCACTGCGCCCGTTCTAGGCCTCCAAATACAGTTTTGTTGGTTTCTCACATGTTCTCAGATGCCATAGAACACATCCAGGCACTTTTTTCCGAAATTGAAAATTTTAAGTTTTCAGGTAAATTTTCATAGGGCCGGTATCGGCCGTTCGGGGGGAGTTGTGAAGCAAGAGACTGGCACCTTCGGACAGCCACTGCGCCCGTTCTAGGCCTCCAAATACAGTTTTGTTGGTTTCTCACGTGTTCTCAGATGCCATAGGACACATCCAGGCACTTTTTCCGAAATTGAAAACTTTAAGTTTTCAGGTAAATTTTCATAGGGCCGGTATCGGCTGTTCGGGGAGAGTTGTGAAGCAAGAGACTGGCACCTTCGGACAGCCACTGCGCCCGTTCTAGGCCTCCAAATACAGTTTTGTTGGTTTCTCACATGTTCTCAGATGCCATAGAACACATCCAGGCACTTTTTTCCGAAATTGAAAATTTTAAGTTTTCAGGTAAATTTTCATAGGGCCGGTATCGGGGAGAGTTGTGAAGCAAGAGACTGGCACCTTCGGACAGCCACTGCGCCCGTTCTAGGCCTCCAAATACAGTTTTGTTGGTTTCTCACGTGTTCTCAGATGCCATAGAACACATCCAGGCACTTTTTTCCGAAATTGAAAATTTTAAGTTTTAAGGTAAATTTTCATAGGGGCCGGTATCGGGGAGAGTTGTGAAGCAAGAGACTGGCACCTTCGGACAGCCACTGCGCCCGTTCTAGGCCTCCAAATACAGTTTTGTTGGTTTCTCACATGTTCTCAGATGCCATAGAACACATCCAGGCACTTTTTTCCGAAATTGAAAATTTTAAGTTTTCAGGTAAATTTTCATAGGGCCGGTATCGGCCGGTATCGGGGGGAGTTGTGAAGCAAGAGACTGGCACCTTCGGACAGCCACTGCGCCCGTTCTAGGCCTCCAAATACAGTTTTGTTGGTTTCTCACATGTTCTCAGATGCCATAGAACACATCCAGGCACTTTTTTCCGAAATTGAAAATTTTAAGTTTTCAGGTAAATTTTCATAGGGCCGGTATCGGAGAGAGTTGTGAAGCAGGAGACTGGCACCTTCGGACAGCCACTGCGCCCGTTCTAGGCCTCCAAATACAGTTTTGTTGGTTTCTCACGTGTTCTCAGATGCCATAGAACACATCCAGGCACTTTTTTCCGAAATTGAAAATTTTAAGTTTTCAGGTAAATTTTCATAGGGCCGGTATCGGGGAGAGTTGTGAAGCAAGAGACTGGCACCTTCGGACAGCCACTGCGCCCGTTCTAGGCCTCCAAATACAGTTTTGTTGGTTTCTCACGTGTTCTCAGATGCCATAGAACACATCCAGGCACTTTTTTCCGAAATTGAAAATTTTAAGTTTTCAGGTAAATTTTCATAGGGCCGGTATCGGGGGGAGTTGTGAAGCAAGAGACTGGCACCTTCGGACAGCCACTGCGCCCGTTCTAGGCCTCCAAATACAGTTTTGTTGGTTTCTCACATGTTCTCAGATGCCATAGAACACATCCAGGCACTTTTTTCCGAAATTGAAAATTTTAAGTTTTCAGGTAAATTTTCATAGGGCCGGTATCGGGGGGAGTTGTGAAGCAAGAGACTGGCACCTTCGGACAGCCACTGCGCCCGTTCTAGGCCTCCAAATACAGTTTTGTTGGTTTCTCACGTGTTCTCAGATGCCATAGAACACATCCAGGCACTTTTTTCCGAAATTGAAAATTTTAAGTTTTCAGGTAAATTTTCATAGGGCCGGTATCGGCCGTTCGGGGGCAGTTGTGAAGCAAGAGACTGGCACCTTCGGACAGCCACTGCGCCCGTTCTAGGCCTCCAAATACAGTTTTGTTGGTTTCTCACGTGTTCTCAGATGCCATAGAACACATCCAGGCACTTTTTTCCGAAATTGAAAATTTTAAGTTTTCAGGTAAATTTTCATAGGGCCGGTATCGGGGGGAGTTGTGAAGCAAGAGACTGGCACCTTTGGACAGCCACTGCGCCCGTTCTAGGCCTCCAAATACAGTTTTGTTGGTTTCTCACATGTTCTCAGATGCCATAGAACACATCCAGGCACTTTTTTCCGAAATTGAAAATTTTAAGTTTTCAGGTAAATTTTCATAGGGCCGGTATCGGCCGTTCGGGGGGAGTTGTGAAGCAAGAGACTGGCACCTTCGGACAGCCACTGCGCCCGTTCTAGGCCTCCAAATACAGTTTTGTTGGTTTCTCACGTGTTCTCAGATGCCATAGAACACATCCAGACACTTTTTTCCGAAATTGAAAATTTTAAGTTTTCAGGTAAATTTTCATAGGGCCGGTATCGGCCGTTCGGGGGGAGTTGTGAAGCAAGAGACTGGCACCTTCGGACAGCCACTGCGCCCGTTCTAGGCCTCCAAATACAGTTTTGTTGGTTTCTCACATGTTCTCAGATGCCATAGAACACACCCAGGCACTTTTTTCCGAAATTGAAAATTTTAAGTTTTCAGGTAAATTTTCATAGGGCCGGTATCGGCCGTTCGGGGGGAGTTGTGAAGCAAGAGACTGGCACCTTCGGACAGCCACTGCGCCCGTTCTAGGCCTCCAAATACAGTTTTGTTGGTTTCTCACATGTTCTCAGATGCCATAGAACACATCCAGGCACTTTTTTCCGAAATTGAAAATTTTAAGTTTTCAGGTAAATTTTCATAGGGCCGGTATCGGGGGAGTTGTGAAGCAAGAGACTGGCACCTTCGGACAGCCACTGCGCCCGTTCTAGGCCTCCAAATACAGTTTTGTTGGTTTCTCACATGTTCTCAGATGCCATAGAACACATCCAGGCACTTTTTCCGAAATTGAAAATTTTAAGTTTTCAGGTAAATTTTCATAGGGCCGGTATCGGCCGTTCGGGGGGAGTTGTGAAGCAAGAGACTGGCACCTTCGGACAGCCACTGCGCCCGTTCTAGGCCTCCAAATACAGTTTTGTTGGTTTCTCACATGTTCTCAGATGCCATAGAACACATCCAGGCACTTTTTTCCGAAATTGAAAATTTTAAGTTTTCAGGTAAATTTTCATAGGGCCGGTATCGGGGGGAGTTGTGAAGCAAGAGACTGGCACCTTCGGACAGCCACTGCGCCCGTTCTAGGCCTCCAAATACAGTTTTGTTGGTTTCTCACATGTTCTCAGATGCCATAGAACACATCCAGGCACTTTTTTCCGAAATTGAAAATTTTAAGTTTTCAGGTAAATTTTCATAGGGCCGGTATCGGGGAGAGTTGTGAAGCAAGAGACTGGCACCTTCGGACAGCCACTGCGCCCGTTCTAGGCCTCCAAATACAGTTTTGTTGGTTTCTCACATGTTCTCAGATGCCATAGAACACATCCAGGCACTTTTTCCGAAATTGAAAATTTTAAGTTTTCAGGTAAATTTTCATAGGGCCGGTATCGGGGGGAGTTGTGAAGCAAGAGACTGGCACCTTCGGACAGCCACTGCGCCCGTTCTAGGCCTCCAAATACAGTTTTGTTGGTTTCTCACATGTTCTCAGATGCCATAGAACACATCCAGGCACTTTTTTCCGAAATTGAAAATTTTAAGTTTTCAGGTAAATTTTCATAGGGCCGGTATCGGCCGTTCGGGGGAGTTGTGAAGCAAGAGACTGGCACCTTCGGACAGCCACTGCGCCCTTTCTAGGCCTCCAAATACAGTTTTGTTGGTTTCTCACATGTTCTCAGATGCCATAGAACACATTCAGGCACTTTTTTCCGAAATTGAAAATTTTAAGTTTTCAGGTAAATTTTCATAGAGCCGGTATCGGCCGTTCGGGGGAGTTGTGAAGCAAGAGACTGGCACCTTCGGACAGCCACTGCGCCCGTTCTAGGCCTCCAAATACAGTTTTGTTGGTTTCTCACGTGTTCTCAGATGCCATAGAACACATCCAGGTACTTTTTTCCGAAATTGAAAATTTTAAGTTTTCAGGTAAATTTTCATAGGGCCGGTATCGGGGAGAGTTGTTGAAGCAAGAGACTGGCACCTTCGGACAGCCACTGCGCCCGTTCTAGGCCTCCAAATACAGTTTTGTTGGTTTCTCACATGTTCTCAGATGCCATAGAACACATCCAGGCACTTTTTTCCGAAATTAAAATTTTAAGTTTTCAGGTAAATTTTCATAGGGCCGGTATCGGGGGGAGTTGTGAAGCAAGAGACTGGCACTTTCGGACAGCCACTGCGCCCGTTCTAGGCCTCCAAATACAGTTTTGTTGGTTTCTCACATGTTCTCAGATGCCATAGAACACATCCAGGCACTTTTTTCCGAAATTGAAAATTTTAAGTTTTCAGGTAAATTTTCATAGGGCCGGTATCGGCCGTTCGGGGGGAGTTGTGAAGCAAGAGACTGGCACCTTCGGACAGCCACTGCGCCCGTTCTAGGCCTCCAAATACAGTTTTGTTGGTTTCTCACATGTTCTCAGATGCCATAGAACACATCCAGGCACTTTTTTCCGAAATTGAAAATTTTAAGTTTTCAGGTAAATTTTCATAGGGCCGGTATCGGCCGTTCGGGGGGAGTTGTGAAGCAAGAGACTGGCACCTTCGGACAGCCACTGCGCCCGTTCTAGGCCTCCAAATACAGTTTTGTTGGTTTCTCACATGTTCTCAGATGCCATAGAACACATCCAGGCACTTTTTTCCGAAATTGAAAATTTTAAGTTTTCAGGTAAATTTTCATAGGGCCGGTATCGGGGGGAGTTGTGAAGCAAGAGACTGGCACCTTCGGACAGCCACTGCGCCCGTTCTAGGCCTCCAAATACAGTTTTGTTGGTTTCTCACATGTTCTCAGATGCCATAGAACACATCCAGGCACTTTTTTCCGAAATTGAAAATTTTAAGTTTTCAGGTAAATTTTCATAGGGCCGGTATCGGGGGGAGTTGTGAAGCAAGAGACTGGCACCTTCGGACAGCCACTGCGCCCGTTCTAGGCCTTCAAATACAGTTTTGTTGGTTTCTCACATGTTCTCAGATGCCATAGAACACATCCAGGCACTTTTTTCCGAAATTGAAAATTTTAAGTTTTCAGGTAAATTTTCATAGGGCCGGTATCGGCCGTTCGGGGGGAGTTGTGAAGCAAGAGACTGGCACCTTCGGACAGCCACTGCGCCCGTTCTAGGCCTCCAAATACAGTTTTGTTGGTTTCTCACATGTTCTCAGATGCCATAGAACACATTCAGGCACTTTTTTCCGAAATTGAAAATTTTAAGTTTTCAGGTAAATTTTCATAGAGCCGGTATCGGCCGTTCGGGGGGAGTTGTGAAGCAAGAGACTGGCACCTTCGGACAGCCACTGCGCCCGTTCTAGGCCTCCAAATACAGTTTTGTTGGTTTCTCACGTGTTCTCAGATGCCATAGAACACATCCAGGTACTTTTTTCCGAAATTGAAAATTTTAAGTTTTCAGGTAAATTTTCATAGGGCCGGTATCGGGGAGAGTTGTGAAGCAAGAGACTGGCACCTTCGGACAGCCACTGCGCCCGTTCTAGGCCTCCAAATACAGTTTTGTTGGTTTCTCACATGTTCTCAGATGCCATAGAACACATCCAGGCACTTTTTTCCGAAATTTAAAATTTTAAGTTTTCAGGTAAATTTTCATAGGGCCGGTATCGGGGGGAGTTGTGAAGCAAGAGACTGGCACTTTCGGACAGCCACTGCGCCCGTTCTAGGCCTCCAAATACAGTTTTGTTGGTTTCTCACATGTTCTCAGATGCCATAGAACACATCCAGGCACTTTTTTCCGAAATTGAAAATTTTAAGTTTTCAGGTAAATTTTCATAGGGCCGGTATCGGCCGTTCGGGGGGAGTTGTGAAGCAAGAGACTGGCACCTTCGGACAGCCACTGCGCCCGTTCTAGGCCTCCAAATACAGTTTTGTTGGTTTCTCACATGTTCTCAGATGCCATAGAACACATCCAGGCACTTTTTTCCGAAATTGAAAATTTTAAGTTTTTCAGGTAAATTTTCATAGGGCCGGTATCGGCCGTTCGGGGGGAGTTGTGAAGCAAGAGACTGGCACCTTCGGACAGCCACTGCGCCCGTTCTAGGCCTCCAAATACAGTTTTGTTGGTTTCTCACGTGTTCTCAGATGCCATAGAACACATCCAGGCACTTTTTTCCGAAATTGAAAATTTTAAGTTTTCAGGTAAATTTTCATAGGGCCGGTATCGGGGGGAGTTGTGAAGCAAGAGACTGGCACCTTCGGACAGCCACTGCGCCCGTTCTAGGCCTCCAAATACAGTTTTGTTGGTTTCTCACATGTTCTCAGATGCCATAGAACACATCCAGGCACTTTTTTCCGAAATTGAAAATTTTAAGTTTTCAGGTAAATTTTCATAGGGCCGGTATCGGGGAGAGTTGTGAAGCAAGAGACTGGCACCTTCGGACAGCCACTGCGCCCGTTCTAGGCCTCCAAATACAGTTTTGTTGGTTTCTCACGTGTTCTCAGATGCCATAGAACACATCCAGGCACTTTTTTCTGAAATTGAAAATTTTAAGTTTTCAGGTAAATTTTCATAGGGCCGGTATCGGCCGTTCGGGGGGAGTTGTGAAGCAAGAGACTGGCACCTTCGGACAGCCACTGCGCCCGTTCTAGGCCTCCAAATACAGTTTTGTTGGTTTCTCACATGTTCTCAGATGCCATAGAACACATCCAGGCACTTTTTTCCGAAATTGAAAATTTTAAGTTTTCAGGTAAATTTTCATAGGGCCGGTATCGGCCGTTCGGGGGGAGTTGTGAAGCAAGAGACTGGCACCTTCGGACAGCCACTGCGCCCGTTCTAGGCCTCCAAATACAGTTTTGTTGGTTTCTCACATGTTCTCAGATGCCATAGAACACATCCAGGCACTTTTTTCCGAAATTGAAAATTTTAAGTTTTCAGGTAAATTTTCATAGGGCCGGTATCGGGGAGAGTTGTGAAGCAAGAGACTGGCACCTTCGGACAGCCACTGCGCCCGTTCTAGGCCTCCAAATACAGTTTTGTTGGTTTCTCACATGTTCTCAGATGCCATAGAACACATCCAGGCACTTTTTTCCGAAATTGAAAATTTTAAGTTTTCAGGTAAATTTTCATAGGGCCCGGTATCGGGGGGAGTTGTGAAGCAAGAGACTGGCACCTTCGGACAGCCACTGCGCCCGTTCTAGGCCTCCAAATACAGTTTTGTTGGTTTCTCACATGTTCTCAGATGCCATAGAACACATCCAGGCACTTTTTTCCGAAATTGAAAATTTTAAGTTTTCAGGTAAATTTTCATAGGGCCGGTATCGGGGGGAGTTGTGAAGCAAGAGACTGGCACCTTCGGACAGCCACTGCGCCCGTTCTAGGCCTCCAAATACAGTTTTGTTGGTTTCTCACATGTTCTCAGATGCCATAGAACACATCCAGGCACTTTTTTCCGAAATTGAAAATTTTAAGTTTTCAGGTAAATTTTCATAGGGCCGGTATCGGGGGGAGTTGTGAAGCAAGAGACTGGCACCTTCGGACAGCCACTGCGCCCGTTCTAGGCCTCCAAATACAGTTTTGTTGGTTTCTCACATGTTCTCAGATGCCATAGAACACATCCAGGCACTTTTTTCCCGAAATTGAAAATTTTAAGTTTTCAGGTAAATTTTCATAGGGCCGGTATCGGCCGTTCGGGGGGAGTTGTGAAGCAAGAGACTGGCACCTTCGGACAGCCACTGCGCCCGTTCTAGGCCTCCAAATACAGTTTTGTTGGTTTCTCACATGTTCTCAGATGCCATAGAACACATCCAGGCACTTTTTTCCGAAATTGAAAATTTTAAGTTTTCAGGTAAATTTTCATAGGGCCGGTATCGGGGGAGTTGTGAAGCAAGAGACTGGCACCTTCGGACAGCCACTGCGCCCGTTCTAGGCCTCCAAATACAGTTTTGTTGGTTTCTCACATGTTCTCAGATGCCATAGAACACATCCAGGCACTTTTTTCCGAAATTGAAAATTTTAAGTTTTCAGGTAAATTTTCATAGGGCCGGTATCGGCCGTTCGGGGGGAGTTGTGAAGCAAGAGACTGGCACCTTCGGACAGCCACTGCGCCCGTTCTAGGCCTCCAAATACAGTTTTGTTGGTTTCTCACATGTTCTCAGATGCCATAGAACACATCCAGGCACTTTTTTCCGAAATTGAAAATTTTAAGTTTTCAGGTAAATTTTCATAGGGTATCGGGGGGAGTTGTGAAGCAAGAGACTGGCACCTTCGGACAGCCACTGCGCCCGTTCTAGGCCTCCAAATACAGTTTTGTTGGTTTCTCACATGTTCTCAGATGCCATAGAACACATCCAGGCACTTTTTTCCGAAATTGAAAATTTTAAGTTTTCAGGTAAATTTTCATAGGGCCGGTATCGGGGGAGTTGTGAAGCAAGAGACTGGCACCTTCGGACAGCCACTGCGCCCGTTCTAGGCCTCCAAATACAGTTTTGTTGGTTTCTCACATGTTCTCAGATGCCATAGAACACATCCAGGCACTTTTTTCCGAAATTGAAAATTTTAAGTTTTCAGGTAAATTTTCATAGGGCCGGTATCGGCCGTTCGGGGGGAGTTGTGAAGCAAGAGACTGGCACCTTCGGACAGCCACTGCGCCCGTTCTAGGCCTCCAAATACAGTTTTGTTGGTTTCTCACATGTTCTCAGATGCCATAGAACACATCCAGGCACTTTTTTCCGAAATTGAAAATTTTAAGTTTTCAGGTAAATTTTCATAGGGCCGGTATCGGGGGGAGTTGTGAAGCAAGAGACTGGCACCTTCGGACAGCCACTGCGCCCGTTCTAGGCCTCCAAATACAGTTTTGTTGGTTTCTCACATGTTCTCAGATGCCATAGAACACATCCAGGCACTTTTTTCCGAAATTGAAAATTTTAAGTTTTCAGGTAAATTTTCATAGGGCCGGTATCGGCCGTTCGGGGGGAGTTGTGAAGCAAGAGACTGGCACCTTCGGACAGCCACTGCGCCCGTTCTAGGCCTCCAAATACAGTTTTGTTGGTTTCTCACGTGTTCTCAGATGCCATAGAACACATCCAGGTACTTTTTTCCGAAATTGAAAATTTTAAGTTTTCAGGTAAATTTTCATAGGGCCGGTATCGAGGAGAGTTGTGAAGCAAGAGACTGGCACCTTCGGACAGCCACTGCGCCCGTTCTAGGCCTCCAAATACAGTTTTGTTGGTTTCTCACATGTTCTCAGATGCCATAGAACACATCCAGGCACTTTTTTCCGAAATTTAAAATTTTAAGTTTTCAGGTAAATTTTCATAGGGCCGGTATCGGGGGGAGTTGTGAAGCAAGAGACTGGCACTTTCGGACAGCCACTGCGCCCGTTCTAGGCCTCCAAATACAGTTTTGTTGGTTTCTCACATGTTCTCAGATGCCATAGAACACATCCAGGCACTTTTTTCCGAAATTGAAAATTTTAAGTTTTCAGGTAAATTTTCATAGGGCCGGTATCGGCCGTTCGGGGGGAGTTGTGAAGCAAGAGACTGGCACCTTCGGACAGCCACTGCGCCCGTTCTAGGCCTCCAAATACAGTTTTGTTGGTTTCTCACATGTTCTCAGATGCCATAGAACACATCCAGGCACTTTTTTCCGAAATTGAAAATTTTAAGTTTTCAGGTAAATTTTCATAGGGCCGGTATCGGCCGTTCGGGGGAAGTTGTGAAGCAAGAGACTGGCACCTTCGGACAGCCACTGCGCCCGTTCTAGGCCTCCAAATACAGTTTTGTTGGTTTCTCACGTGTTCTCAGATGCCATAGAACACATCCAGGCACTTTTTTCCGAAATTGAAAATTTTAAGTTTTCAGGTAAATTTTCATAGGGCCGGTATCGGGGGGAGTTGTGAAGCAAGAGACTGGCACCTTCGGACAGCCACTGCGCCCGTTCTAGGCCTCCAAATACAGTTTTGTTGGTTTCTCACATGTTCTCAGATGCCATAGAACACATCCAGGCACTTTTTTCCGAAATTGAAAATTTTAAGTTTTCAGGTAAATTTTCATAGGGCCGGTATCGGGGAGAGTTGTGAAGCAAGAGACTGGCACCTTCGGACAGCCACTGCGCCCGTTCTAGGCCTCCAAATACAGTTTTGTTGGTTTCTCACGTGTTCTCAGATGCCATAGAACACATCCAGGCACTTTTTTCTGAAATTGAAAATTTTAAGTTTTCAGGTAAATTTTCATAGGGCCGGTATCGGCCGTTCGGGGGGAGTTGTGAAGCAAGAGACTGGCACCTTCGGACAGCCACTGCGCCCGTTCTAGGCCTCCAAATACAGTTTTGTTGGTTTCTCACATGTTCTCAGATGCCATAGAACACATCCAGGCACTTTTTTCCGAAATTGAAAATTTTAAGTTTTCAGGTAAATTTTCATAGGGCCGGTATCGGCCGTTCGGGGGGAGTTGTGAAGCAAGAGACTGGCACCTTCGGACAGCCACTGCGCCCGTTCTAGGCCTCCAAATACAGTTTTGTTGGTTTCTCACATGTTCTCAGATGCCATAGAACACATCCAGGCACTTTTTTCCGAAATTGAAAATTTTAAGTTTTCAGGTAAATTTTCATAGGGCCGGTATCGGGGAGAGTTGTGAAGCAAGAGACTGGCACCTTCGGACAGCCACTGCGCCCGTTCTAGGCCTCCAAATACAGTTTTGTTGGTTTCTCACGTGTTCTCAGATGCCATAGAACACATCCAGGCACTTTTTTCCGAAATTGAAAATTTTAAGTTTTCAGGTAAATTTTCATAGGGCCGGTATCGGCCGTTCGGGGGGAGTTGTGAAGCAAGAGACTGGCACCTTCGGACAGCCACTGCGCCCGTTCTAGGCCTCCAAATACAGTTTTGTTGGTTTCTCACATGTTCTCAGATGCCATAGAACACATCCAGGCACTTTTTTCCGAAATTGAAAATTTTAAGTTTTCAGGTAAATTTTCATAGGGCCGGTATCGGCCGTTCGGGGGGAGTTGTGAAGCAAGAGACTGGCACCTTCGGACAGCCACTGCGCCCGTTCTAGGCCTCCAAATACAGTTTTGTTGGTTTCTCACATGTTCTCAGATGCCATAGAACACATCCAGGCACTTTTTTCCGAAATTGAAAATTTTAAGTTTTCAGGTAAATTTTCATAGGGCCGGTATCGGGGGGAGTTGTGAAGCAAGAGACTGGCACCTTCGGACAGCCACTGCGCCCGTTCTAGGCCTCCAAATACAGTTTTGTTGGTTTCTCACATGTTCTCAGATGCCATAGAACACATCCAGGCACTTTTTTCCGAAATTGAAAATTTTAAGTTTTCAGGTAAATTTTCATAGGGCCGGTATCGGCCGTTCGGGGGGAGTTGTGAAGCAAGAGACTGGCACCTTCGGACAGCCACTGCGCCCGTTCTAGGCCTCCAAATACAGTTTTGTTGGTTTCTCACGTGTTCTCAGATGCCATAGAACACATCCAGGCACTTTTTTCCGAAATTGAAAATTTTAAGTTTTCAGGTAAATTTTCATAGGGCCGGTATCGGGGGGAGTTGTGAAGCAAGAGACTGGCACCTTCGGACAGCCACTGCGCCCGTTCTAGGCCTCCAAATACAGTTTTGTTGGTTTCTCACATGTTCTCAGATGCCATAGAACACATCCAGGCACTTTTTTCCGAAATTGAAAATTTTAAGTTTTCAGGTAAATTTTCATAGGGCCGGTATCGGGGAGAGTTGTGAAGCAAGAGACTGGCACCTTCGGACAGCCACTGCGCCCGTTCTAGGCCTCCAAATACAGTTTTGTTGGTTTCTCACGTGTTCTCAGATGCCATAGAACACATCCAGGCACTTTTTTCTGAAATTGAAAATTTTAAGTTTTCAGGTAAATTTTCATAGGGCCGGTATCGGCCGTTCGGGGGGAGTTGTGAAGCAAGAGACTGGCACCTTCGGACAGCCACTGCGCCCGTTCTAGGCCTCCAAATACAGTTTTGTTGGTTTCTCACATGTTCTCAGATGCCATAGAACACATCCAGGCACTTTTTTCCGAAATTGAAAATTTTAAGTTTTCAGGTAAATTTTCATAGGGCCGGTATCGGCCGTTCGGGGGGAGTTGTGAAGCAAGAGACTGGCACCTTCGGACAGCCACTGCGCCCGTTCTAGGCCTCCAAATACAGTTTTGTTGGTTTCTCACATGTTCTCAGATGCCATAGAACACATCCAGGCACTTTTTTCCGAAATTGAAAATTTTAAGTTTTCAGGTAAATTTTCATAGGGCCGGTATCGGGGAGAGTTGTGAAGCAAGAGACTGGCACCTTCGGACAGCCACTGCGCCCGTTCTAGGCCTCCAAATACAGTTTTGTTGGTTTCTCACGTGTTCTCAGATGCCATAGAACACATCCAGGCACTTTTTTCCGAAATTGAAAATTTTAAGTTTTCAGGTAAATTTTCATAGGGCCGGTATCGGCCGTTCGGGGGGAGTTGTGAAGCAAGAGACTGGCACCTTCGGACAGCCACTGCGCCCGTTCTAGGCCTCCAAATACAGTTTTGTTGGTTTCTCACATGTTCTCAGATGCCATAGAACACATCCAGGCACTTTTTTCCGAAATTGAAAATTTTAAGTTTTCAGGTAAATTTTCATAGGGCCGGTATCGGCCGTTCGGGGGGAGTTGTGAAGCAAGAGACTGGCACCTTCGGACAGCCACTGCGCCCGTTCTAGGCCTCCAAATACAGTTTTGTTGGTTTCTCACATGTTCTCAGATGCCATAGAACACATCCAGGCACTTTTTTCCGAAATTGAAAATTTTAAGTTTTCAGGTAAATTTTCATAGGGCCGGTATCGGGGGGAGTTGTGAAGCAAGAGACTGGCACCTTCGGACAGCCACTGCGCCCGTTCTAGGCCTCCAAATACAGTTTTGTTGGTTTCTCACATGTTCTCAGATGCCATAGAACACATCCAGGCACTTTTTTCCGAAATTGAAAATTTTAAGTTTTCAGGTAAATTTTCATAGGGCCGGTATCGGCCGTTCGGGGGGAGTTGTGAAGCAAGAGACTGGCACCTTCGGACAGCCACTGCGCCCGTTCTAGGCCTCCAAATACAGTTTTGTTGGTTTCTCACGTGTTCTCAGATGCCATAGAACACATCCAGGCACTTTTTTCCGAAATTGAAAATTTTAAGTTTTCAGGTAAATTTTCATAGGGCCGGTATCGGCCGTTCGGGGGGAGTTGTGAAGCAAGAGACTGGCACCTTCGGACAGCCACTGCGCCCGTTCTAGGCCTCCAAATACAGTTTTGTTGGTTTCTCACGTGTTCTCAGATGCCATAGAACACATCCAGGCACTTTTTTCCGAAATTGAAAATTTTAAGTTTTCAGGTAAATTTTCATAGGGCCGGTATCGGCCGTTCGGGGAGAGTTGTGAAGCAAGAGACTGGCACCTTCGGACAGCCACTGCGCCCGTTCTAGGCCTCCAAATACAGTTTTGTTGGTTTCTCACGTGTTCTCAGATGCCATAGAACACATCCAGGCACTTTTTTCCGAAATTGAAAATTTTAAGTTTTCAGGTAAATTTTCATAGGGCCGGTATCGGGGGGAGTTGTGAAGCAAGAGACTGGCACCTACGGACAGCCACTGCGCCCGTTCTAGGCCTCCAAATACAGTTTTGTTGGTTTCTCACGTGTTCTCAGATGCCATAGAACACATCCAGGCACTTTTTTCCGAAATTGAAAATTTTAAGTTTTCAGGTAAATTTTCATAGGGCCGGTATCGGGGGGAGTTGTGAAGCAAGAGACTGGCACCTTCGGACAGCCACTGCGCCCGTTCTAGGCCTCCAAATACAGTTTTGTTGGTTTCTCACATGTTCTCAGATGCCATAGAACACATCCAGGCACTTTTTTCCGAAATTGAAAATTTTAAGTTTTCAGGTAAATTTTCATAGGGCCGGTATCGGGGAGAGTTGTGAAGCAAGAGACTGGCACCTTCGGACAGCCACTGCGCCCGTTCTAGGCCTCCAAATACAGTTTTGTTGGTTTCTCACATGTTCTCAGATGCCATAGAACACATCCAGGCACTTTTTTCCGAAATTGAAAATTTTAAGTTTTCAGGTAAATTTTCATAGGGCCGGTATCGGGGGGAGTTGTGAAGCAAGAGACTGGCACCTTCGGACAGCCACTGTGCCCGTTCTAGGCCTCCAAATACAGTTTTGTTGGTTTCTCACATGTTCTCAGATGCCATAGAACACATCCAGGCACTTTTTTCCGAAATTGAAAATTTTAAGTTTTCAGGTAAATTTTCATAGGGCCGGTATCGGGAAGAGTTGTGAAGCAAGAGACTGGCACCTTCGGACAGCCACTGCGCCCGTTCTAGGCCTCCAAATACAGTTTTGTTGGTTTCTCACATGTTCTCAGATGCCATAGAACACATCCAGGCACTTTTTTCCGAAATTGAAAATTTTAAGTTTTCAGGTAAATTTTCATAGGGCCGGTATCGGGGGGAGTTGTGAAGCAAGAGACTGGCACCTTCGGACAGCCACTGCGCCCGTTCTAGGCCTCCAAATACAGTTTTGTTGGTTTCTCACATGTTCTCAGATGCCATAGAACACATCCAGGCACTTTTTTCCGAAATTGAAAATTTTAAGTTTTCAGGTAAATTTTCATAGGGCCGGTATCGGGGGGAGTTGTGAAGCAAGAGACTGGCACCTTCGGACAGCCACTGCGCCCGTTCTAGGCCTCCAAATACAGTTTTGTTGGTTTCTCACGTGTTCTCAGATGCCATAGAACACATCCAGGCACTTTTTTCCGAAATTGAAAATTTTAAGTTTTCAGGTAAATTTTCATAGGGCCGGTATCGGCCGTTCGGGGAGAGTTGTGAAGCAAGAGACTGGCACCTTCGGACAGCCACTGCGCCCGTTCTAGGCCTCCAAATACAGTTTTGTTGGTTTCTCACATGTTCTCAGATGCCATAGAACACATCCAGGCACTTTTTTCCGAAATTGAAAATTTTAAGTTTTCAGGTAAATTTTCATAGGGCCGGTATCGGCCGTTCGGGGAGAGTTGTGAAGCAAGAGACTGGCACCTTCGGACAGCCACTGCGCCCGTTCTAGGCCTCCAAATACAGTTTTGTTGGTTTCTCACATGTTCTCAGATGCCATAGAACACATCCAGACACTTTTTTCCGAAATTGAAAATTTTAAGTTTTCAGGTAAATTTTCATAGGGCCGGTATCGGCCGTTCGGGGAGAGTTGTGAAGCAAGAGACTGGCACCTTCGGACAGCCACTGCGCCCGTTCTAGGCCTCCAAATACAGTTTTGTTGGTTTCTCACGTGTTCTCAGATGCCATAGAACACATCCAGGCACTTTTTTCCGAAATTGAAAATTTTAAGTTTTCAGGTAAATTTTCATAGGGCCGGTATCGGCCGTTCGGGGGGAGTTGTGAAGCAAGAGACTGGCACCTTCGGACAGCCACTGCGCCCGTTCTAGGCCTCCAAATACAGTTTTGTTGGTTTCTCACATGTTCTCAGATGCCATAGAACACATCCAGGCACTTTTTTCCGAAATTGAAAATTTTAAGTTTTCAGGTAAATTTTCATAGGGCCGGTATCGGCCGTTCGGGGGGAGTTGTGAAGCAAGAGACTGGCACCTTCGGACAGCCACTGCGCCCGTTCTAGGCCTCCAAATACAGTTTTGTTGGTTTCTCACATGTTCTCAGATGCCATAGAACACATCCAGGCACTTTTTTCCGAAATTGAAAATTTTAAGTTTTCAGGTAAATTTTCATAGGGCCGGTATCGGCCGTTCGGGGGGAGTTGTGAAGCAAGAGACTGGCACCTTCGGACAGCCACTGCGCCCGTTCTAGGCCTCCAAATACAGTTTTGTTGGTTTCTCACGTGTTCTCAGATGCCATAGAACACATCCAGGCACTTTTTTCCGAAATTGAAAATTTTAAGTTTTCAGGTAAATTTTCATAGGGCCGGTATCGGCCGTTCGGGGAGAGTTGTGAAGCAAGAGACTGGCACCTTCGGACAGCCACTGCGCCCGTTCTAGGCCTCCAAATACAGTTTTGTTGGTTTCTCACGTGTTCTCAGATGCCATAGAACACATCCAGGCACTTTTTTCCGAAATTGAAAATTTTAAGTTTTCAGGTAAATTTTCATAGGGCCGGTATCGGCCGTTCGGGGAGAGTTGTGAAGCAAGAGACTGGCACCTTCGGACAGCCACTGCGCCCGTTCTAGGCCTCCAAATACAGTTTTGTTGGTTTCTCACATGTTCTCAGATGCCATAGAACACATCCAGGCACTTTTTTCCGAAATTGAAAATTTTAAGTTTTCAGGTAAATTTTCATAGGGCCGGTATCGGCCGTTCGGGGGGAGTTGTGAAGCAAGAGACTGGCACCTTCGGACAGCCACTGCGCCCGTTCTAGGCCTCCAAATACAGTTTTGTTGGTTTCTCACGTGTTCTCAGATGCCATAGAACACATCCAGGCACTTTTTTCCGAAATTGAAAATTTTAAGTTTTCAGGTAAATTTTCATAGGGCCGGTATCGGGGAGAGTTGTGAAGCAAGAGACTGGCACCTTCGGACAGCCACTGCGCCCGTTCTAGGCCTCCAAATACAGTTTTGTTGGTTTCTCACATGTTCTCAGATGCCATAGAACACATCCAGGCACTTTTTTCCGAAATTGAAAATTTTAAGTTTTCAGGTAAATTTTCATAGGGCCGGTATCGGCCGGTATCGGGGAGAGTTGTGAAGCAAGAGACTGGCACCTTCGGACAGCCACTGCGCCCGTTCTAGGCCTCCAAATACAGTTTTGTTGGTTTCTCACGTGTTCTCAGATGCCATAGAACACATCCAGGCACTTTTTTCCGAAATTGAAAATTTTAAGTTTTCAGGTAAATTTTCATAGGGCCGGTATCGGCCGTTCGGGGAGAGTTGTGAAGCAAGAGACTGGCACCTTCGGACAGCCACTGCGCCCGTTCTAGGCCTCCAAATACAGTTTTGTTGGTTTCTTACATGTTCTCAGATGCCATAGAACACATCCAGGCACTTTTTTCCGAAATTGAAAATTTTAAGTTTTCAGGTAAATTTTCATAGGGCCGGTATCGGGGAGAGTTGTGAAGCAAGAGACTGGCACCTTCGGACAGCCACTGCGCCCGTTCTAGGCCTCCAAATACAGTTTCGTTGGTTTCTCACATGTTCTCAGATGCCATAGAACACATCCAGGCACTTTTTTCCGAAATTGAAAATTTTAAGTTTTCAGGTAAATTTTCATAGGGCCGGTATCGGCCGTTCGGGGGGAGTTGTGAAGCAAGAGACTGGCACCTTCGGACAGCCACTGCGCCCGTTCTAGGCCTCCAAATACAGTTTTGTTGGTTTCTCACGTGTTCTCAGATGCCATAGAACACATCCAGGCACTTTTTTCCGAAATTGAAAATTTTAAGTTTTCAGGTAAATTTTCATAGGGCCGGTATCGGGGAGAGTTGTGAAGCAAGAGACTGGCACCTTCGGACAGCCACTGCGCCCGTTCTAGGCCTCCAAATACAGTTTTGTTGGTTTCTCACATGTTCTCAGATGCCATAGAACACATCCAGGCACTTTTTTCCGAAATTGAAAATTTTAAGTTTTCAGGTAAATTTTCATAGGGCCGGTATCGGCCGTTCGGGGGGAGTTGTGAAGCAAGAGACTGGCACCTTCGGACAGCCACTGCGCCCGTTCTAGGCCTCCAAATACAGTTTTGTTGGTTTCTCACGTGTTCTCAGATGCCATAGAACACATCCAGGCACTTTTTTCCGAAATTGAAAATTTTAAGTTTTCAGGTAAATTTTCATAGGGCCGGTATCGGGGAGAGTTGTGAAGCAAGAGACTGGCACCTTCGGACAGCCACTGCGCCCGTTCTAGGCCTCCAAATACAGTTTTGTTGGTTTCTCACATGTTCTCAGATGCCATAGAACACATCCAGGCACTTTTTTCCGAAATTGAAAATTTTAAGTTTTCAGGTAAATTTTCATAGGGCCGGTATCGGCCGTTCGGGGGGAGTTGTGAAGCAAGAGACTGGCACCTTCGGACAGCCACTGCGCCCGTTCTAGGCCTCCAAATACAGTTTTGTTGGTTTCTCACATGTTCTCAGATGCCATAGAACACATCCAGGCACTTTTTTCCGAAATTGAAAATTTTAAGTTTTCAGGTAAATTTTCATAGGGCCGGTATCGGGGAGAGTTGTGAAGCAAGAGACTGGCACCTTCGGACAGCCACTGCGCCCGTTCTAGGCCTCCAAATACAGTTTTGTTGGTTTCTCACATGTTCTCAGATGCCATAGAACACATCCAGGCACTTTTTTCCGAAATTGAAAATTTTAAGTTTTCAGGTAAATTTTCATAGGGCCGGTATCGGGGAGAGTTGTGAAGCAAGAGACTGGCACCTTCGGACAGCCACTGCGCCCGTTCTAGGCCTCCAAATACAGTTTTGTTGGTTTCTCACATGTTCTCAGATGCCATAGAACACATCCAGGCACTTTTTTCCGAAATTGAAAATTTCAAGTTTTCAGGTAAATTTTCATAGGGCCGGTATCGGCCGTTCGGGGGGAGTTGTGAAGCAAGAGACTGGCACCTTCGGACAGACTCTGCCCCCTTTCTAGGCCTCCAAATACAGTTTTGTTGGTTTCTCACATGTTCTCAGATGCCATAGAACACATCCAGGCACTTTTTTCCGAAATTGAAAATTTTAAGTTTTCAGGTAAATTTTCATAGGGCCGGTATCGGCCGTTCGGGGGGAGTTGTGAAGCAAGAGACTGGCACCTTCGGACAGCCACTGCGCCCGTTCTAGGCCTCCAAATACAGTTTTGTTGGTTTCTCACGTGTTCTCAGATGCCATAGAACACATCCAGGCACTTTTTTCCGAAATTGAAAATTTTAAGTTTTCAGGTAAATTTTCATAGGGCCGGTATCGGCCGTTCGGAGGGAGTTGTGAAGCAAGAGACTGGCACCTTCGGACAGCCACTGCGCCCGTTCTAGGCCTCCAAATACAGTTTTGTTGGTTTCTCACATGTTCTCAGATGCCATAGAACACATCCAGGCACTTTTTTCCGAAATTGAAAATTTTAAGTTTTCAGGTAAATTTTCATAGGGCCGGTATCGGGGAGAGTTGTGAAGCAAGAGACTGGCACCTTCGGACAGCCACTGCGCCCGTTCTAGGCCTCCAAATACAGTTTTGTTGGTTTCTCACATGTTCTCAGATGCCATAGAACACATCCAGGCACTTTTTTCCGAAATTGAAAATTTTAAGTTTTCAGGTAAATTTTCATAGGGCCGGTATCGGGGAGAGTTGTGAAGCAAGAGACTGGCACCTTCGGACAGCCACTGCGCCCGTTCTAGGCCTCCAAATACAGTTTTGTTGGTTTCTCACATGTTCTCAGATGCCATAGAACACATCCAGGCACTTTTTTCCGAAATTGAAAATTTGAAGTTTTCAGGTAAATTTTCATAGGGCCGGTATCGGCCGTTCGGGGGGAGTTGTGAAGCAAGAGACTGGCACCTTCGGACAGCCACTGCGCCCGTTCTAGGCCTCCAAATACAGTTTTGTTGGTTTCTCACATGTTCTCAGATGCCATAGAACACATCCAGGCACTTTTTTCCGAAATTGAAAATTTTAAGTTTTCAGGTAAATTTTCATAGGGCCGGTATCGGCCGTTCGGGGGGAGTTGTGAAGCAAGAGACTGGCACCTTCGGACAGCCACTGCGCCCGTTCTAGGCCTCCAAATACAGTTTTGTTGGTTTCTCACATGTTCTCAGATGCCATAGAACACATCCAGGCACTTTTTTCCGAAATTGAAAATTTTAAGTTTTCAGGTAAATTTTCATAGGGCCGGTATCGGGGAGAGTTGTGAAGCAAGAGACTGGCACCTTCGGACAGCCACTGCGCCCGTTCTAGGCCTCCAATTACAGTTTTGTTGGTTTCTCACATGTTCTCAGATGCCATAGAACACATCCAGGCACTTTTTTCCGAAATTGAAAATTTTAAGTTTTCAGGTAAATTTTCATAGGGCCGGTATCGGCCGTTCGGGGGGAGTTGTGAAGCAAGAGACTGGCACCTTCGGACAGCCACTGCGCCCGTTCTAGGCCTCCAAATACAGTTTTGTTGGTTTCTCACGTGTTCTCAGATGCCATAGAACACATCCAGGCACTTTTTTCCGAAATTGAAAATTTTAAGTTTTCAGGTAAATTTTCATAGGGCCGGTATCGGCCGTTCGGAGGGAGTTGTGAAGCAAGAGACTGGCACCTTCGGACAGCCACTGCGCCCGTTCTAGGCCTCCAAATACAGTTTTGTTGGTTTCTCACATGTTCTCAGATGCCATAGAACACATCCAGGCACTTTTTTCCGAAATTGAAAATTTTAAGTTTTCAGGTAAATTTTCATAGGGCCGGTATCGGCCGTTCGGAGGGAGTTGTGAAGCAAGAGACTGGCACCTTCGGACAGCCACTGCGCCCGTTCTAGGCCTCCAAATACAGTTTTGTTGGTTTCTCACATGTTCTCAGATGCCATAGAACACATCCAGGCACTTTTTTCCGAAATTGAAAATTTTAAGTTTTCAGGTAAATTTTCATAGGGCCGGTATCGGGGAGAGTTGTGAAGCAAGAGACTGGCACCTTCGGACAGCCACTGCGCCCGTTCTAGGCCTCCAATTACAGTTTTGTTGGTTTCTCACATGTTCTCAGATGCCATAGAACACATCCAGGCACTTTTTTCCGAAATTGAAAATTTTAAGTTTTCAGGTAAATTTTCATAGGGCCGGTATCGGGGAGAGAGTTGTGAAGCAAGAGACTGGCACCTTCGGACAGCCACTGCGCCCGTTCTAGGCCTCCAATTACAGTTTTGTTGGTTTCTCACATGTTCTCAGATGCCATAGAACACATCCAGGCACTTTTTTCCGAAATTGAAAATTTTAAGTTTTCAGGTAAATTTTCATAGGGCCGGTATCGGCCGTTCGGGGGGAGTTGTGAAGCAAGAGACTGGCACCTTCGGACAGCCACTGCGCCCGTTCTAGGCCTCCAAATACAGTTTTGTTGGTTTCTCACGTGTTCTCAGATGCCATAGAACACATCCAGGCACTTTTTTCCGAAATTGAAAATTTTAAGTTTTCAGGTAAATTTTCATAGGGCCGGTATCGGCCGTTCGGAGGGAGTTGTGAAGCAAGAGACTGGCACCTTCGGACAGCCACTGCGCCCGTTCTAGGCCTCCAAATACAGTTTTGTTGGTTTCTCACATGTTCTCAGATGCCATAGAACACATCCAGGCACTTTTTTCCGAAATTGAAAATTTTAAGTTTTCAGGTAAATTTTCATAGGGCCGGTATCGGGGAGAGTTGTGAAGCAAGAGACTGGCACCTTCGGACAGCCACTGCGCCCGTTCTAGGCCTCCAATTACAGTTTTGTTGGTTTCTCACATGTTCTCAGATGCCATAGAACACATCCAGGCACTTTTTTCCGAAATTGAAAATTTTAAGTTTTCAGGTAAATTTTCATAGGGCCGGTATCGGCCGTTCGGGGGGAGTTGTGAAGCAAGAGACTGGCACCTTCGGACAGCCACTGCGCCCGTTCTAGGCCTCCAAATACAGTTTTGTTGGTTTCTCACGTGTTCTCAGATGCCATAGAACACATCCAGGCACTTTTTTCCGAAATTGAAAATTTTAAGTTTTCAGGTAAATTTTCATAGGGCCGGTATCGGCCGTTCGGAGGGAGTTGTGAAGCAAGAGACTGGCACCTTCGGACAGCCACTGCGCCCGTTCTAGGCCTCCAAATACAGTTTTGTTGGTTTCTCACATGTTCTCAGATGCCATAGAACACATCCAGGCACTTTTTTCCGAAATTGAAAATTTTAAGTTTTCAGGTAAATTTTCATAGGGCCGGTATCGGGGAGAGTTGTGAAGCAAGAGACTGGCACCTTCGGACAGCCACTGCGCCCGTTCTAGGCCTCCAATTACAGTTTTGTTGGTTTCTCACATGTTCTCAGATGCCATAGAACACATCCAGGCACTTTTTTCCGAAATTGAAAATTTTAAGTTTTCAGGTAAATTTTCATAGGGCCGGTATCGGCCGTTCGGAGGGAGTTGTGAAGCAAGAGACTGGCACCTTCGGACAGCCACTGCGCCCGTTCTAGGCCTCCAAATACAGTTTTGTTGGTTTCTCACATGTTCTCAGATGCCATAGAACACATCCAGGCACTTTTTTCCGAAATTGAAAATTTTAAGTTTTCAGGTAAATTTTCATAGGGCCGGTATCGGGGGAGAGTTGTGAAGCAAGAGACTGGCACCTTCGGACAGCCACTGCGCCCGTTCTAGGCCTCCAAATACAGTTTTGTTGGTTTCTCACATGTTCTCAGATGCCATAGAACACATCCAGGCACTTTTTTCCGAAATTGAAAATTTCAAGTTTTCAGGTAAATTTTCATAGGGCCGGTATCGGCCGTTCGGGGGGAGTTGTGAAGCAAGAGACTGGCACCTTCGGACAGCCACTGCGCCCGTTCTAGGCCTCCAAATACAGTTTTGTTGGTTTCTCACATGTTCTCAGATGCCATAGAACACATCCAGGCACTTTTTTCCGAAATTGAAAATTTTAAGTTTTCAGGTAAATTTTCATAGGGCCGGTATCGGCCGTTCGGGGGGAGTTGTGAAGCAAGAGACTGGCACCTTCGGACAGCCACTGCGCCCGTTCTAGGCCTCCAAATACAGTTTTGTTGGTTTCTCACGTGTTCTCAGATGCCATAGAACACATCCAGGCACTTTTTTCCGAAATTGAAAATTTTAAGTTTTCAGGTAAATTTTCATAGGGCCGGTATCGGCCGTTCGGAGGGAGTTGTGAAGCAAGAGACTGGCACCTTCGGACAGCCACTGCGCCCGTTCTAGGCCTCCAAATACAGTTTTGTTGGTTTCTCACATGTTCTCAGATGCCATAGAACACATCCAGGCACTTTTTTCCGAAATTGAAAATTTTAAGTTTTCAGGTAAATTTTCATAGGGCCGGTATCGGGGAGAGTTGTGAAGTAAGAGACTGGCACCTTCGGACAGCCACTGCGCCCGTTCTAGGCCTCCAAATACAGTTTTGTTGGTTTCTCACGTGTTCTCAGATGCCATAGAACACATCCAGGCACTTTTTTCCGAAATTGAAAATTTTAAGTTTTCAGGTAAATTTTCATAGGGCCGGTATCGGGGAGAGTTGTGAAGCAAGAGACTGGCACCTTCGGACAGCCACTGCGCCCGTTCTAGGCCTCCAAATACAGTTTTGTTGGTTTCTCACATGTTTAACGTTTAAAAAGTATTTTTTTTTTATTTTGAGTTTCATTTGCATTAAATCTAGATATAAAATGGTTTCTCACATGTTCTCAGATGCCATAGAACACATCCAGGCACTTTTTTCCGAAATTGAAAATTTTAAGTTTTCAGGTAAATTTTCAAAGGGCCGGTATCGGCCGTTCGGGGGGAGTTGTGAAGCAAGAGACTGGCACCTTCGGACAGCCACTGCGCCCGTTCTAGGCCTCCAAATACAGTTTTGTTGGTTTCTCACATGTTCTCAGATGCCATAGAACACATCCAGGCACTTTTTTCCGAAATTGAAAATTTTAAGTTTTCAGGTAAATTTTCATAGGGCCGGTATCGGCCGTTCGGGGGGAGTTGTGAAGCAAGAGACTGGCACCTTCGGACAGCCACTGCGCCCGTTCTAGGCCTCCAAATACAGTTTTGTTGGTTTCTCACGTGTTCTCAGATGCCATAGAACACATCCAGGCACTTTTTTCCGAAATTGAAAATTTTAAGTTTTCAGGTAAATTTTCATAGGGCCGGTATCGGCCGTTCGGGGGGAGTTGTGAAGCAAGAGACTGGCACCTTCGGACAGCCACTGCGCCCGTTCTAGGCCTCCAAATACAGTTTTGTTGGTTTCTCACGTGTTCTCAGATGCCATAGAACACATCCAGGCACTTTTTTCCGAAATTGAAAATTTTAAGTTTTCAGGTAAATTTTCATAGGGCCGGTATCGGGGAGAGTTGTGAAGCAAGAGACTGGCACCTTCGGACAGCCACTGCGCCCGTTCTAGGCCTCCAAATACAGTTTTGTTGGTTTCTCACATGTTTAACGTTTAAAAAGTATTTTTTTTTTATTTTGAGTTTCATTTGCATTAAATCTAGATATAAAATGGTTTCTCACATGTTCTCAGATGCCATAGAACACATCCAGGCACTTTTTTCCGAAATTGAAAATTTTAAGTTTTCAGGTAAATTTTCAAAGGGCCGGTATCGGCCGTTCGGGGGGAGTTGTGAAGCAAGAGACTGGCACCTTCGGACAGCCACTGCGCCCGTTCTAGGCCTCCAAATACAGTTTTGTTGGTTTCTCACATGTTCTCAGATGCCATAGAACACATCCAGGCACTTTTTTCCGAAATTGAAAATTTTAAGTTTTCAGGTAAATTTTCATAGGGCCGGTATCGGCCGTTCGGGGGGAGTTGTGAAGCAAGAGACTGGCACCTTCGGACAGCCACTGCGCCCGTTCTAGGCCTCCAAATACAGTTTTGTTGGTTTCTCACATGTTCTCAGATGCCATAGAACACATCCAGGCACTTTTTTCCGATTAAGTTTTCAGGTAAATTTTCATAGGGCCGGTATCGGCCGTTCGGGGGGAGTTGTGAAGCAAGAGACTGGCACCTCCGGACAGCCACTGCGCCCGTTCTAGGCCTCCAAATACAGTTTTGTTGGTTTCTCACGTGTTCTCAGATGCCATAGAACACATCCAGGCACTTTTTTCCGAAATTGAAAATTTTAAGTTTTCAGGTAAATTTTCATAGGGCCGGTATCGGCCGTTCGGGGGGAGTTGTGAAGCAAGAGACTGGCACCTTCGGACAGCCACTGCGCCCGTTCTAGGCCTCCAAATACAGTTTTGTTGGTTTCTCACGTGTTCTCAGATGCCATAGAACACATCCAGGCACTTTTTTCCGAAATTGAAAATTTTAAGTTTTCAGGTAAATTTTCATAGGGCCGGTATCGGGGAGAGTTGTGAAGCAAGAGACTGGCACCTTCGGACAGCCACTGCGCCCGTTCTAGGCCTCCAAATACAGTTTTGTTGGTTTCTCACATGTTTAACGTTTAAAAAGTATTTTTTTTTTATTTTGAGTTTCATTTGCATTAAATCTAGATATAAAATGGTTTCTCACATGTTCTCAGATGCCATAGAACACATCCAGGCACTTTTTTCCGAAATTGAAAATTTTAAGTTTTCAGGTAAATTTTCAAAGGGCCGGTATCGGCCGTTCGGGGGGAGTTGTGAAGCAAGAGACTGGCACCTTCGGACAGCCACTGCGCCCGTTCTAGGCCTCCAAATACAGTTTTGTTGGTTTCTCACATGTTCTCAGATGCCATAGAACACATCCAGGCACTTTTTTCCGAAATTGAAAATTTTAAGTTTTCAGGTAAATTTTCATAGGGCCGGTATCGGCCGTTCGGGGGGAGTTGTGAAGCAAGAGACTGGCACCTTCGGACAGCCACTGCGCCCGTTCTAGGCCTCCAAATACAGTTTTGTTGGTTTCTCACGTGTTCTCAGATGCCATAGAACACATCCAGGCACTTTTTTCCGAAATTGAAAATTTTAAGTTTTCAGGTAAATTTTCATAGGGCCGGTATCGGCCGTTCGGGGGGAGTTGTGAAGCAAGAGACTGGCACCTTCGGACAGCCACTGCGCCCGTTCTAGGCCTCCAAATACAGTTTTGTTGGTTTCTCACGTGTTCTCAGATGCCATAGAACACATCCAGGCACTTTTTTCCGAAATTGAAAATTTTAAGTTTTCAGGTAAATTTTCATAGGGCCGGTATCGGGGGGAGTTGTGAAGCAAGAGACTGGCACCTTCGGACAGCCACTGCGCCCGTTCTAGGCCTCCAAATACAGTTTTGTTGGTTTCTCACATGTTCTCAGATGCCATAGAACACATCCAGGCACTTTTTTCCGAAATTGAAAATTTTAAGTTTTCAGGTAAATTTTCATAGGGCCGGTATCGGGGAGAGTTGTGAAGCAAGAGACTGGCACTTTCGGACAGCCACTTCGCCCGTTCTAGGCCTCCAAATACAGTTTTGTTGGTTTCTCACGTGTTCTCAGATGCCATAGAACACATCCAGGCACTTTTTTCCGAAATTGAAAATTTCAAGTTTTCAGGTAAATTTTCATAGGGCCGGTATCGGCCGTTCGGGGGGAGTTGTGAAGCAAGAGACTGGCACCTTCGGACAGCCACTGCGCCCGTTCTAGGCCTCCAAATACAGTTTTGTTGGTTTCTCACATGTTCTCAGATGCCATAGAACACATCCAGGCACTTTTTTCCGAAATTGAAAATTTTAAGTTTTCAGGTAAATTTTCATAGGGCCGGTATCGGCCGTTCGGGGGGAGTTGTGAAGCAAGAGACTGGCACCTTCGGACAGCCACTGCGCCCGTTCTAGGCCTCCAAATACAGTTTTGTTGGTTTCTCACGTGTTCTCAGATGCCATAGAACACATCCAGGCACTTTTTTCCGAAATTGAAAATTTTAAGTTTTCAGGTAAATTTTCATAGGGCCGGTATCGGCCGTTCGGAGGGAGTTGTGAAGCAAGAGACTGGCACCTTCGGACAGCCACTGCGCCCGTTCTAGGCCTCCAAATACAGTTTTGTTGGTTTCTCACATGTTCTCAGATGCCATAGAACACATCCAGGCACTTTTTTCCGAAATTGAAAATTTTAAGTTTTCAGGTAAATTTGCATAGGGCCGGTATCGGGGAGAGTTGTGAAGCAAGAGACTGGCACCTTCGGACAGCCACTGCGCCCGTTCTAGGCCTCCAAATACAGTTTTGTTGGTTTCTCACGTGTTCTCAGATGCCATAGAACACATCCAGGCACTTTTTTCCGAAATTGAAAATTTTAAGTTTTCAGGTAAATTTTCATAGGGCCGGTATCGGGGAGAGTTGTGAAGCAAGAGACTGGCACCTTCGGACAGCCACTGCGCCCGTTCTAGGCCTCCAAATACAGTTTTGTTGGTTTCTCACGTGTTCTCAGATGCCATAGAACACATCCAGGCACTTTTTTCCGAAATTGAAAATTTTAAGTTTTCAGGTAAATTTTCATAGGGCCGGTATCGGCCGTTCGGGGGGAGTTGTGAAGCAAGAGACTGGCACCTTCGGACAGCCACTGCGCCCGTTCTAGGCCTCCAAATACAGTTTTGTTGGTTTCTCACGTGTTCTCAGATGCCATAGAACACATCCAGGCACTTTTTTCCGAAATTGAAAATTTTAAGTTTTCAGGTAAATTTTCATAGGGCCGGTATCGGGGAGAGTTGTGAAGCAAGAGACTGGCACCTTCGGACAGCCACTGCGCCCGTTCTAGGCCTCCAAATACAGTTTTGTTGGTTTCTCACATGTTCTCAGATGCCATAGAACACATCCAGGCACTTTTTTCCGAAATTGAAAATTTTAAGTTTTCAGGTAAATTTTCATAGGGCCGGTATCGGCCGTTCGGGGGGAGTTGTGAAGCAAGAGACTGGCACCTTCGGACAGCCACTGCGCCCGTTCTAGGCCTCCAAATACAGTTTTGTTGGTTTCTCACATGTTCTCAGATGCCATAGAACACATCCAGGCACTTTTTTCCGAAATTGAAAATTTTAAGTTTTCAGGTAAATTTTCATAGGGCCGGTATCGGCCGTTCGGGGGGAGTTGTGAAGCAAGAGACTGGCACCTTCGGACAGCCACTGCGCCCGTTCTAGGCCTCCAAATACAGTTTTGTTGGTTTCTCACGTGTTCTCAGATGCCATAGAACACATCCAGGCACTTTTTTCCGAAATAGAAAATTTTAAGTTTTCAGGTAAATTTTCATAGGGCCGGTATCGGGGGGAGTTGTGAAGCAAGAAACTGGCACCTTCGGACAGCCACTGCGCCCGTTCTAGGCCTCCAAATACAGTTTTGTTGGTTTCTCACGTGTTCTCAGATGCCATAGAACACATCCAGGCACTTTTTTCCGAAATAGAAAATTTTAAGTTTTCAGGTAAATTTTCATAGGGCCGGTATCGGGGGGAGTTGTGAAGCAAGAAACTGGCACCTTCGGACAGCCACTGCGCCCGTTCTAGGCCTCCAAATACAGTTTTGTTGGTTTCTCACATGTTCTCAGATGCCATAGAACACATCCAGGCACTTTTTTCCGAAATTGAAAATTTTAAGTTTACAGGTAAATTTTCATAGGGCCGGTATCGGGGAGAGTTGTGAAGCAAGAGACTGGCACCTTCGGACAGCCACTGCGCCCGTTCTAGGCCTCCAAATACAGTTTTGTTGGTTTCTCACATGTTCTCAGATGCCATAGAACACATCCAGGCACTTTTTTCCGAAATTGAAAATTTTAAGTTTTCAGGTAAATTTTCATAGGGCCGGTATCGGCCGTTCGGGGGGAGTTGTGAAGCAAGAGACTGGCACCTTCGGACAGCCACTGCGCCCGTTCTAGGCCTCCAAATACAGTTTTGTTGGTTTCTCACGTGTTCTCAGATGCCATAGAACACATCCAGGCACTTTTTTCCGAAATAGAAAATTTTAAGTTTTCAGGTAAATTTTCATAGGGCCGGTATCGGGGGGAGTTGTGAAGCAAGAAACTGGCACCTTCGGACAGCCACTGCGCCCGTTCTAGGCCTCCAAATACAGTTTTGTTGGTTTCTCACATGTTCTCAGATGCCATAGAACACATCCAGGCACTTTTTTCCGAAATTGAAAATTTTAAGTTTACAGGTAAATTTTCATAGGGCCGGTATCGGGGAGAGTTGTGAAGCAAGAGACTGGCACCTTCGGACAGCCACTGCGCCCGTTCTAGGCCTCCAAATACAGTTTTGTTGGTTTCTCACATGTTCTCAGATGCCATAGAACACATCCAGGCACTTTTTTCCGAAATAGAAAATTTTAAGTTTTCAGGTAAATTTTCATAGGGCCGGTATCGGGGGGGAGTTGTGAAGCAAGAAACTGGCACCTTCGGACAGCCACTGCGCCCGTTCTAGGCCTCCAAATACAGTTTTGTTGGTTTCTCACATGTTCTCAGATGCCATAGAACACATCCAGGCACTTTTTTCCGAAATTGAAAATTTTAAGTTTTCAGGTAAATTTTCATAGGGCCGGTATCGGGGGGAGTTGTGAAGCAAGAAACTGGCACCTTCGGACAGCCACTGCGCCCGTTCTAGGCCTCCAAATACAGTTTTGTTGGTTTCTCACATGTTCTCAGATGCCATAGAACACATCCAGGCACTTTTTTCCGAAATTGAAAATTTTAAGTTTACAGGTAAATTTTCATAGGGCCGGTATCGGGGAGAGTTGTGAAGCAAGAGACTGGCACCTTCGGACAGCCACTGCGCCCGTTCTAGGCCTCCAAATACAGTTTTGTTGGTTTCTCACGTGTTCTCAGATGCCATAGAACACATCCAGGCACTTTTTTCCGAAATAGAAAATTTTAAGTTTTCAGGTAAATTTTCATAGGGCCGGTATCGGGGGGAGTTGTGAAGCAAGAAACTGGCACCTTCGGACAGCCACTGCGCCCGTTCTAGGCCTCCAAATACAGTTTTGTTGGTTTCTCACATGTTCTCAGATGCCATAGAACACATCCAGGCACTTTTTTCCGAAATTGAAAATTTTAAGTTTACAGGTAAATTTTCATAGGGCCGGTATCGGGGAGAGTTGTGAAGCAAGAGACTGGCACCTTCGGACAGCCACTGCGCCCGTTCTAGGCCTCCAAATACAGTTTTGTTGGTTTCTCACATGTTCTCAGATGCCATAGAACACATCCATTCACTTTTTTCCGAAATTGAAAATTTTAAGTTTTCAGGTAAATTTTCATAGGGCCGGTATCGGGGAGAGTTGTGAAGCAAGAGACTGGCACCTTCGGACAGCCACTGCGCCCGTTCTAGGCCTCCAAATACAGTTTTGTTGGTTTCTCACATGTTCTCAGATGCCATAGAACACATCCAGGCACTTTTTTTCCGAAATTGAAAATTTTAAGTTTTCAGGTAAATTTTCATAGGGCCGGTATCGGCCGTTCGGGGGGAGTTGTGAAGCAAGAGACTGGCACCTTCGGACAGCCACTGCGCCCGTTCTAGGCCTCCAAATACAGTTTTGTTGGTTTCTCACGTGTTCTCAGATGCCATAGAACACATCCAGGCACTTTTTTCCGAAATAGAAAATTTTAAGTTTTCAGGTAAATTTTCATAGGGCCGGTATCGGGGGGAGTTGTGAAGCAAGAAACTGGCACCTTCGGACAGCCACTGCGCCCGTTCTAGGCCTCCAAATACAGTTTTGTTGGTTTCTCACATGTTCTCAGATGCCATAGAACACATCCAGGCACTTTTTTCCGAAATTGAAAATTTTAAGTTTACAGGTAAATTTTCATAGGGCCGGTATCGGGGAGAGTTGTGAAGCAAGAGACTGGCACCTTCGGACAGCCACTGCGCCCGTTCTAGGCCTCCAAATACAGTTTTGTTGGTTTCTCACATGTTCTCAGATGCCATAGAACACATCCAGGCACTTTTTTCCGAAATTGAAAATTTTAAGTTTTCAGGTAAATTTTCATAGGGCCGGTATCGGCCGTTCGGGGGGAGTTGTGAAGCAAGAGACTGGCACCTTCGGACAGCCACTGCGCCCGTTCTAGGCCTCCAAATACAGTTTTGTTGGTTTCTCACGTGTTCTCAGATGCCATAGAACACATCCAGGCACTTTTTTCCGAAATAGAAAATTTTAAGTTTTCTGGTAAATTTTCATAGGGCCGGTATCGGGGGGAGTTGTGAAGGCAAGAAACTGGCACCTTCGGACAGCCACTGCGCCCGTTCTAGGCCTCCAAATACAGTTTTGTTGGTTTCTCACATGTTCTCAGATGCCATAGAACACATCCAGGCACTTTTTTCCGAAATTGAAAATTTTAAGTTTACAGGTAAATTTTCATAGGGCCGGTATCGGGGAGAGTTGTGAAGCAAGAGACTGGCACCTTCGGACAGCCACTGCGCCCGTTCTAGGCCTCCAAATACAGTTTTGTTGGTTTTCTCTACATGTTCTATCAGATGCCATAGAACACATCCAGGCACTTTTTTCCGAATTGAAAATTTTAAGTTTTCAGGTAAATTTTCATAGGGCCGGTATCGGCCGTTCGGGGGAGTTGTGAAGCAAGAGACTGGCACCTTCGGACAGCCACTGCGCCCGTTCTAGGCCTCCAAATACAGTTTTGTTGGTTTCTCACATGTTCTCAGATGCCATAGAACACATCCAGGCACTTTTTTCCGAAATTGAAAATTTTAAGTTTTCAGGTAAATTTTCATAGGGCCGGTATCGGCCGTTCGGGGGGAGTTGTGAAGCAAGAGACTGGCACCTTCGGACAGCCACTGCGCCCGTTCTAGGCCTCCAAATACAGTTTTGTTGGTTTCTCACATGTTCTCAGATGCCATAGAACACATCCAGGCACTTTTTTCCGAAATTGAAAATTTTAAGTTTTCAGGTAAATTTTCATAGGGCCGGTATCGGCCGTTCGGGGGGAGTTGTGAAGCAAGAAACTGGCACCTTCGGACAGCCACTGCGCCCGTTCTAGGCCTCCAAATACAGTTTTGTTGGTTTCTCACATGTTCTCAGATGCCATAGAACACATCCAGGCACTTTTTTCCGAAATTGAAAATTTTAAGTTTACAGGTAAATTTTCATAGGGCCGGTATCGGGGAGAGTTGTGAAGCAAGAGACTGGCACCTTCGGACAGCCACTGCGCCCGTTCTAGGCCTCCAAATACAGTTTTGTTGGTTTCTCACATGTTCTCAGATGCCATAGAACACATCCAGGCACTTTTTTCCGAAATTGAAAATTTTAAGTTTTCAGGTAAATTTTCATAGGGCCGGTATCGGCCGTTCGGGGGGAGTTGTGAAGCAAGAGACTGGCACCTTCGGACAGCCACTGCGCCCGTTCTAGGCCTCCAAATACAGTTTTGTTGGTTTCTCACGTGTTCTCAGATGCCATAGAACACATCCAGGCACTTTTTTCCGAAATAGAAAATTTTAAGTTTTCAGGTAAATTTTCATAGGGCCGGTATCGGGGGGAGTTGTGAAGCAAGAAACTGGCACCTTCGGACAGCCACTGCGCCCGTTCTAGGCCTCCAAATACAGTTTTGTTGGTTTCTCACATGTTCTCAGATGCCATAGAACACATCCAGGCACTTTTTTCCGAAATTGAAAATTTTAAGTTTACAGGTAAATTTTCATAGGGCCGGTATCGGGGAGAGTTGTGAAGCAAGAGACTGGCACCTTCGGACAGCCACTGCGCCCGTTCTAGGCCTCCAAATACAGTTTTGTTGGTTTCTCACATGTTCTCAGATGCCATAGAACACATCCAGGCACTTTTTTCCGAAATTGAAAATTTTAAGTTTTCAGGTAAATTTTCCATAGGGCCGGTATCGGCCGTTCGGGGGGAGTTGTGAAGCAAGAGACTGGCACCTTCGGACAGCCACTGCGCCCGTTCTAGGCCTCCAAATACAGTTTTGTTGGTTTCTCACATGTTCTCAGATGCCATAGAACACATCCAGGCACTTTTTTTCCGAAATTGAAAATTTTAAGTTTTCAGGTAAATTTTCATAGGGCCGGTATCGGCCGTTCGGGGGGAGTTGTGAAGCAAGAGACTGGCACCCTTCGGACAGCCACTGCGCCCGTTCTAGGCCTCCAAATACAGTTTTGTTGGTTTCTCACATGTTCTCAGATGCCATAGAACACATCCAGGCACTTTTTTCCGAAATTGAAAATTTTAAGTTTTCAGGTAAATTTTCATAGGGCCGGTATCGGGGGAGTTGTGAAGCAAGAAACTGGCACCTTCGGACAGCCACTGCGCCCGTTCTAGGCCTCCAAATACAGTTTTGTTGGTTTCTCACGTGTTCTCAGATGCCATAGAACACATCCAGGAGCACTTTTTTCCGAAATAGAAAATTTTAAGTTTTCAGGTAAATTTTCATAGGGCCGGTATCGGGGGGAGTTGTGAAGCAAGAAACTGGCACCTTCGGACAGCCACTGCGCCCGTTCTAGGCCTCCAAATACAGTTTTGTTGGTTTCTCACATGTTCTCAGATGCCATAGAACACATCCAGGCACTTTTTTCCGAAATTGAAAATTTTAAGTTTACAGGTAAATTTTCATAGGGCCGGTATCGGGGGAGAGTTGTGAAGCAAGAGACTGGCACCTTCGGACAGCCACTGCGCCCGTTCTAGGCCTCCAAATACAGTTTTGTTGGTTTCTCACATGTTCTCAGATGCCATAGAACACATCCAGGCACTTTTTTCCGAAATTGAAAATTTTAAGTTTTCAGGTAAATTTTCATAGGGCCGGTATCGGCCGTTCGGGGGAGTTGTGAAGCAAGAGACTGGCACCTTCGGACAGCCACTGCGCCCGTTCTAGGCCTCCAAATACAGTTTTGTTGGTTTCTCACTCTCACGTGTTCTCAGATGCCATAGAACACATCCAGGCACTTTTTTCCGAAATTGAAAATTTTAAGTTTTCAGGTAAATTTTCATAGGGCCGGTATCGGGGGGAGTTGTGAAGCAAGAGACTGGCACCTTCGGACAGCCACTGCGCCCGTTCTAGGCCTCCAAATACAGTTTTGTTGGTTTCTCACATGTTCTCAGATGCCATAGAACACATCCAGGCACTTTTTTCCGAAATTGAAAATTTTAAGTTTTCAGGTAAATTTTCATAGGGCCGGTATCGGCCGTTCGGGGGGAGTTGTGAAGCAAGAGACTGGCACCTTCGGACAGCCACTGCGCCCGTTCTAGGCCTCCAAATACAGTTTTGTTGGTTTCTCACGTGTTCTCAGATGCCATAGAACACATCCAGGCACTTTTTTCCGAAATTGAAAATTTTAAGTTTTCAGGTAAATTTTCATAGGGCCGGTATCGGGGAGAGTTGTGAAGCAAGAGACTGGCACCTTCGGACAGCCACTGCGCCCGTTCTAGGCCTCCAAATACAGTTTTGTTGGTTTCTCACATGTTCTCAGATGCCATAGAACACATCCAGGCACTTTTTTCCGAAATTGAAAATTTAAGTTTTCAGGTAAATTTTCATAGGGCCGGTATCGGGGGGAGTTGTGAAGCAAGAGACTGGCACCTTCGGACAGCCACTGCGCCCGTTCTAGGCCTCCAAATACAGTTTTGTTGGTTTCTCACGTGTTCTCAGATGCCATAGAACACATCCAGGCACTTTTTTCCGAAATTGAAAAATTTTAAGTTTTCAGGTAAATTTTCATAGGGCCGGTATCGGCCGTTCGGGGGGAGTTGTGAAGCAAGAGACTGGCACCTTCGGACAGCCACTGCGCCCGTTCTAGGCCTCCAAATACAGTTTTGTTGGTTTCTCACATGTTCTCAGATGCCATAGAACACATCCAGGCACTTTTTTCCGAAATTGAAAATTTTAAGTTTTCAGGTAAATTTTCATAGGGCCGGTATCGGGGAGAGTTGTGAAGCAAGAGACTGGCACCTTCGGACAGCCACTGCGCCCGTTCTAGGCCTCCAAATACAGTTTTGTTGGGTTTCTCACGTGTTCTCAGATGCCATAGAACACATCCAGGCACTTTTTTCCGAAATTGAAAATTTTAAGTTTTCAGGTAAATTTTCATAGGGCCGGTATCGGGGAGAGTTGTGAAGCAAGAGACTGGCACCTTCGGACAGCCACTGCGCCCGTTCTAGGCCTCCAAATACAGTTTTGTTGGTTTCTCACATGTTCTCAGATGCCATAGAACACATCCAGGGCACTTTTTTCCGAAATTGAAAATTTTAAGTTTTCAGGTAAATTTTCATAGGGCCGGTATCGGGGGGAGTTGTGAAGCAAGAGACTGGCACCTTCGGACAGCCACTGCGCCCGTTCTAGGCCTCCAAATACAGTTTTGTTGGTTTCTCACGTGTTCTCAGATGCCATAGAACACATCCAGGCACTTTTTTCCGAAATTGAAAATTTTAAGTTTTCAGGTAAATTTTCATAGGGCCGGTATCGGCCGTTCGGGGGAGTTGTGAAGCAAGAGACTGGCACCTTCGGACAGCCACTGCGCCCGTTCTAGGCCTCCAAATACAGTTTTGTTGGTTTCTCACATGTTCTCAGATGCCATAGAACACATCCAGGCACTTTTTTCCGAAATTGAAAATTTTAAGTTTTCAGGTAAATTTTCATAGGGGCCGGTATCGGGGAGAGTTGTGAAGCAAGAGACTGGCACCTTCAGCCACTGCGCCCGTTCTAGGCCTCCAAATACAGTTTTGTTGGGTTTCTCACGTGTTCTCAGATGCCATAGAACACATCCAGGCACTTTTTTCCGAAATTGAAAATTTTAAGTTTTCAGGTAAATTTTCATAGGGCCGGTATCGGCCGTTCGGGGGGAGTTGTGAAGCAAGAGACTGGCACCTTCGGACAGCCACTGCGCCCGTTTCTAGGCCTCCAAATACAGTTTTGTTGGTTTCTCACGTGTTCTCAGATGCCATAGAACACATCCAGGCACTTTTTTCCGAATTGAAAATTTTAAGTTTTCAGGTAAATTTTCATAGGGCCGGTATCGGGGAGAGTTGTGAAGCAAGAGACTGGCACCTTCGGACAGCCACTGCGCCCGTTCTAGGCCTCCAAATACAGTTTTGTTGGTTTCTCACGTGTTCTCAGATGCCATAGAACACATCCAGGCACTTTTTTCCGAAATTGAAAATTTTAAGTTTTCAGGTAAATTTTCATAGGGCCGGTATCGGGGAGAGTTGTGAAGCAAGAGACTGGCACCTTCGGACAGCCACTGCGCCCGTTCTAAGCCTCCAAATACAGGTTTTGTTGGTTTCTCACATGTTCTCAGATGCCATAGAACACATCCAGGCACTTTTTTCCGAAATTGAAAATTTTAAGTTTTCAGGTAAATTTTCATAGGGCCGGTATCGGGGGGAGTTGTGAAGCAAGAGACTGGCACCTTCGGACAGCCACTGCGCCCGTTCTAGGCCTCCAAATACAGTTTTGTTGGTTTCCTCACGTGTTCTCAGATGCCATAGAACACATCCAGGCACTTTTTTCCGAAATTGAAAATTTTAAGTTTTCAGGTAAATTTTCATAGGGCCGGTATCGGCCGTTCGGGGGGAGTTGTGAAGCAAGAGACTGGCACCTTCGGACAGCCACTGCGCCCGTTCTAGGCCTCCAAATACAGTTTTGTTGGTTTCTCACGTGTTCTCAGATGCCATAGAACACATCCAGGCACTTTTTTCCGAAATTGAAAATTTTAAGTTTTCAGGTAAATTTTCATAGGGCCGGTATCGGGGGAGTTGTGAAGCAAGAGACTGGCACCTTCGGACAGCCACTGCGCCCGTTCTAGCCTCCAAATACAGTTTTGTTGGTTTCTCACGTGTTCTCAGATGCCATAGAACACATCCAGGCACTTTTTTCCGAAATTGAAAATTTTAAGTTTTCAGGTAAATTTTCATAGGGCCGGTATCGGCCGTTCGGGGGAGTTGTGAAGCAAGAGACTGGCACTTCGGACAGCCACTGCGCCCGTTCTAGGCCTCCAAATACAGTTTTGTTGGTTTCTCACATGTTCTCAGATGCCATAGAACACATCCAGGCACTTTTTTCCGAAATTGAAAATTTTAAGTTTTCAGGTAAATTTTCATAGGGCGGTATCGGCCGTTCGGGGAGAGTTGTGAAGCAAGAGACTGGCACCTTCGGACAGCCACTGCGCCCCGTTCTAGGCCTCCAAATACAGTTTTGTTGGTTTCTCACGTGTTCTCAGATGCCATAGAACACATCCAGGCACTTTTTTCCGAAATTGAAAATTTTAAGTTTTCAGGTAAATTTCATAGGGCCGGTATCGGGGGGAGTTGTGAAGCAAGAGACTGGCACCTTCGGACAGCCACTGCGCTCGTTCTAGGCCCTCCAAATACAGTTTTGTTGGTTTCTCCACATGTTCTCAGATGCCATAGAACACATCCAGGCACTTTTTTCCGAAATTGAAATATTTAAGTTTTCAGGTAAATTTTTCATAGGGCCGGTATCGGGGGAGAGTTGTGAAGCAAGAGACTGGCACCTTCGGACAGCCACTGCGCCCGTTCTAGGCCTCCAAATACAGTTTTGTTGGTTTCTCACATGTTCTCAGATGCCATAGAACACATCCAGGCACTTTTTTCCGAAATTGAAAATTTTAAGTTTTCAGGTAAATTTTCATAGGGCCGGTATCGGGGGGAGTTGTGAAGCAAGAGACTGGCACCTTCGGACAGCCACTGCGCCCGTTCTAGGCTCCAAATACAGTTTTGTTGGTTTCTCACGTGTTCTCAGATGCCATAGAACACATCCAGGCACTTTTTTCCGAAATTGAAAATTTTAAGTTTTCAGGTAAATTTTCATAGGGCCGGGTATCGGCCGTTCGGGGGGGAGTTGTGAAGCAAGAGACTGGCACCTTCCGGACAGCCACTGCGCCCGTTCTAGGCCTCCAAATACAGTTTTGTTGGTTTCTCACGTGTTCTCAGATGCCATAGAACACATCCAGGCACTTTTTTCCGAAATTGAAAATTTTAAGTTTTCAGGTAAATTTTCATAGGGCCGGTATCGCCGTTCGGGGGGAGTTGTGAAGCAAGAGACTGGCACCTTCGGACAGCCACTGCGCCCGTTCTAGGCCTCCAAATACAGTTTTGTTGGTTTCTCACGTGTTCTCAGATGCCATAGAACACATCCAGGCACTTTTTTCCGAAATTGAAAATTTTAAGTTTTCAGGTAAATTTTTCATAGGGCCGGTATCGCCGTTCGGGGGGAGTTGTGAAGCAAGAGACTGGCACCTTCGGACAGCCCACTGCGCCCGTTCTAGGCCTCCAAATACAGTTTTGTTGGTTCTCACGTGTTCTCAGATGCCATAGAAACACATCCAGGCACTTTTTTCCGAAATTGAAAATTTTAAGTTTTCAGGTAAATTTTCATAGGGCCGGTATCGGCCGTTCGGGGGGAGTTGTGAAGCAAGAGACTGGCACCTTCGGACAGCCACTGCGCCCGTTCTAGGCCTCCAAATACAGTTTTGTTTGTTTCTCACGTGTTCTCAGATGCCATAGGAACACATCCAGGCACTTTTTCCCGAAATTGAAAATTTTAAGTTTTCAGGTAAATTTTCATAGGGCCGGTATCGGGGAGAGTTGTGAAGCCAAGAGGACTGGCACCTTCGGACAGCCACTGCGCCCGTTCTAGGCCTCCCAAATACAGTTTTGTTGGTTTCTCACGTGTTCTCAGATGCCATAGAACACATCCAGGCACTTTTTTCCGAAATTGAAAATTTTAAGTTTTCAGGTAAATTTTCATAGGGCCGGTATCGGCCGTCGGGGGGAGTTGTGAAGCAAGAGACTGGTACCTTCGGACAGCCACTGCGCCCGTTCTAGGCCTCCAAATACAGTTTTGTTGGTTTCTCACATGTTCTCAGATGCCATAGAACACATCCAGGCACTTTTTTTCCGAAATTGAAAATTTTAAGTTTTCAGGTAAATTTTCATAGGGCCGGTATCGGGGAGAGTTGTGAAGCAAGAGACTGGCACCTTCGGACAGCCACTGCGCCCGTTCTAGGCCTCCAAATACAGTTTTGTTGGTTTCTCACATGTTCTCCAGATGCCATAGAACACATCCAGGCACTTTTTTCCGAAATTGAAAATTTTAAGTTTTCAGGTAAATTTTCATAGGGCCGGTATCGCCGTCGGGGAGGTTGTGAAGCAAGAGACTGGCACCTTCGGACAGCCACTGCGCCCGTTCTAGGCCTCCAAATACAGTTTTGTTGGTTTCTCACAGTGTTCTCAGATGCCATAGAACACATCCAGGCACTTTTTTCCGAAATTGAAAATTTTAACGTTTCAGGGTAAATTTTCATAGGGCCGGTATCGGGGAGAGTTGTGAAGCAAGAGACTGGCACCTTCGGACAGCCCACTGCGCCCGTCTAGGCCCTCCAAATACAGTTTTGTTGGTTTCTCAACATGTTCTCAGATGCCATAGAACACATCCAGGCACTTTTATTCCCGAAATTGAAAATTTTAAGTTTTCAGGTAAATTTTCATAGGGCCGGTATCGGGGAGAGTTGTGAAGCAAGAGACTGGCACCTTCGGACAGCCACTGCGCCCGTTCTAGGCCTCCAAATACAGTTTTTGTTGGTTTCTCACGTGTTCTCAGATGCCATAGAAACACATCCAGGCACTTTTTTCGAAATTGAAAATTTT